>BSBM01000049.1:195000-322500 GCA_027924585.1 Larix kaempferi | reverse complement strand
AGAGAGAAGGTGGAGAGATGGAGAGTGGGGTGGTAGTGACATGGCTGAAGTAAGGGAGAAAAAGAAACATGAAAGAAACATGTAGGGAGGGATGCAGAGAGAATGAGGGACAGATATTTATAAAGAGATAGGGGGTATCTAGGGATTATTGGGAGAGAGTTAGGGGGGTATTAAACCATACAAAACATTTGTCCCATACTAAAAACATTTGTTTTGTAGGTAACCATACAAAAATTTTGTTTTCTTTTGATTTTATTCGTTGCCCTAGCCGTGCACCTAACCTATTTATTGTGCTTAACCATATCGCGTACGCGTTTTTATTTTCCATAACGCGTACGCGTTATAGAACTACAAAACACGTACGCATTATGTAACTACATAACGCATACGCCTTTTGTAGTTCTATAACGCGTACGTGTTGTGTTTACCTAACCTACATGTCTAATGACATGTCAAGCTTGGGTTTTACCATACCAAGTGCTAAGTATCAGAAACGCATTATATTTTTATGTAACGTGAACGAGTTTTCAAAAACTAGGATTGCATCTAAAGTGACGCTCATCTTCTTGCACACACCCTACATGATTATAGGGCTGCTAGACAATGTGCTATAAAAAAGATATTGATAAAAAATATGTCGTTATGGAGAACAAATTATTTTTCTCTCTAGTGTTTAATTTATAAAACAAAACTTAACATAATAGTATTCCATGGCTTGTTGCTAAATTGGTTTCGCATTGTTGCAAACACATGAATTCTACTGCTTTGATTGGAGTTGTAGAAAAATAACTTCAACTGATCCCCATCCAATAATGTTGGATATTGAAGGAAAAATTAATTAATACTTATATAAATTCCATCTATGGTGAATACTTTGTCCCAAACAATGTAGGAACAAATTCATTGAATTGTTGCTTGTAGTTTTCTCTCCATGATTATGATGCCAAGTCTAGTTCATGTACGAACAATTATATAAGCTTTGAGGGGCATGCCTTAGAGAGTGATTTTGAATGCTCAAATACTGTCAAGGATGATGGTTGCCTGGTGCTGAGCTTGAAGGGTTGCAAGCAAATTGAGATAGGGGGAGTTGAAGGGAAGGAATCAGTGAACACAATAGGGACGATGCAAATATTTTTAAACAAAATTTAAGTTTCTTGATTGGCTATCTCTAAGCTTCTTGTTGTTATTTTTAATAGTGCAAACTATTATAATTTTATGTCCAAGATTATTGTTATTATCATTTCTAAGAGTGTACACTATTACATATCAAAGGGAAAAAATGCAAATGATTATCTCTAAGGTTTTTTTTTATCATTTCTAAGAGTGTACTATTACATATTGACCAAGTAAAAAAACACAAGTATGAAGCATTATGAACAAACATCACTAGTCAAATTATTTGTGTTGATGTAGACTTGAGAATACTATTTTTAAACTTTCTGACTTCAAACAAATAGTATTAATAAGTTAATTGTGTGTTTTAAAATATATCATCTTTAAAGGTAATAATTATTTTTTATAAGATTTTGAAATTTTAAGTTTAGTTACTCTTCATTAATATTTTAATTAAAGCTTGCTATTATGGTTAGGGTTTCACCTTAGTGATCCCTTTTTCTTGTAGTGAGGCCTCGAATTTTGAATGTCTAAGAGAGAGGAATGCAGTATTCTTTCTTGGCGCGGAGTAGGACCCTTGTGCAGCGACCCATAGTCGCTACTGTGGCGGCGGCGGCGACGCTTTTCGCTTGGGGTTGAAGGATAAAGTGGTACTGAATGTTGGCGACTGGACTGATATCCATTGTGCTACGCTTTGTAGTGGAATGGAGGCGTTTTATGTGGTGGTTCACGGCCCACCTTCAGCAATTGTGGATCTGTGTGTGTTGTGGCCTTCCTAGTGGACGTAGCTATTTTTGTTGGCTCTCGGGTTATGATGGAGGCAGCGAACTCAGTCGTGGTGGGAGCGGGCGACGTGGTGGCTAACCTGCCTTCCTTTGTTGACAATGGCCCCTTGGGATTAATGTCTTACCATGAAATGGCCCCTACAGAGGACAGAGGCGGTAGTCCAAGGAACTCGACAGCCCTACTCATGATGCCCATAGTGGACGGCGGTGGCGGACCAATGGAAAATCAACGGCTCTACCCTTGTTGGATTATGAGCAACGACTCTCATGAGTGGTAATAGTTGCTTGTGAAGGGACTTGTATTAGTTTTTCTCCTAGGACAATCCTCTTGGCACCTCCCTGCTTTTTTTCTATTCTTTATGAGCAGTTTTTTCTTTTTTGAGTTTTATTTGAGCGTACTACAAATCTATTGATGCCTGCAAAAGGGGATATAGGGATTTTGACTCTGATTATAGTTAATATTAGTTCTCTAAGCAACATTTTTTTGTGCTTTGGTATTTGTATGACCGTATAGTCTATTGAACAATGTGTTCTGTTTTAATTTATAGAATGCGATCTTTTTTCATGGAAAAAAAATTAAAGCTTCAATCTTTGATATGAAAGATATTTTTCTTAAAAATTATTTACTTCAAAATCATATTTTAAATTTGTAATTTATTAAAACTTTGTATTGTAGGGATGATTCTTCACTTTCTTTCTTTTTATTTAGAGATGGCAATTTTCGAAAACTTTATCTTAGTCAAATTTATTGTTTTCATGTCCATTAAATTTTTTTTCTTTTTTCTTTTTTCTTTTTTTTCGACAAAATCTTTATTGCGGTGTGGCTCCTTATCTTTCTTTGGAGCATAAAATTAAAAATCTTCTCCACCAACATGAAAATCCTCAAAATCCTTTGCCTATCATTGGTGATAAAGTTCACCTATGCATAAAGTGTTAGGCCCTTGGCGATAAAGTTCACCTATGCATAAAGTGTTAGGTCCTGTGTGCAAGTAGGAAATCTGTGATACTGAATTCAAAGTGGAATTAAAAGCAAACTTTTGGGTGATTATTAAGTTTGAATTTAACTCACTTTAAACTCAACAAAATATTAAGCTCATATCCACCTAAGTTTTTAAAAGAAAGTTGGTATGCTTATGAGACTTTGGGTTCTGGCGGAGCGGAGCGAAGCGATTAGGGTTCTTAGGGTTTTGGATTTAGAGGAAAAGAATCCAGAATACATCTCCCAGTCTGGATCCCCGTAAACATCTGAATGCGGTGTCCAATCTGGGGCTTTCATCGATAAACGACGAGCCCTCTTATGGAGGTTTTAAGGTCGTGTCTATTTGTCTGGAACTCTCGGTTTTTTAATAATATGTAATGATGGAATAACCTTGGAACTCTCACAGGTGTCAGTCTAGCCGTTTTTAGTTTATAGCTGCTGGAGTGGGCTACACTTTGTCTTTTCCATATTCTTCGGGTTCTGGGAAACATTGGGGTTTCATGTCATTTTTGGGTGGTTTGTATCCATCTTCGGGGATTCTGCATGACATTGGCACCTTTGTCGTCAGCTAACTACATATCCCATATAGTTTGGTGCCGCGGTGGTGCTTGCATTTGGATCTTGCTTTTTGTGGGGGACGGTGGGTTTTTCCCTGCGGTTTTTGCTGTCGAAACCTCTTCTGGGATGCGGGGTGGTCTTTGGTGGTGGTTTGTCCTGTGGAGTTTGTGGTTTAGCGACCGCCGGCACCGGATTTCGATATGAAAGTTGGTATACCAAATCAGTCGATGCCGTTTCCATTATAAGGGTTTCTCGTCTGGTTCTTGCCGTGTAGTGGGTGATAGTGGTGGCTTCTACCCTACGGCGGCTGTTTGTTGGTACCTCTACGGGGTTTGCAGTGGTGGTTTTTGGTGGGGGTCTGCTCCAGGGGACTGGTGGTATCGCGGTTGCCGACATCGATTTTTTCTTTTAGTCAGTGGATATGGAGGGTCCATCAGTGCCGGCCCCAAATGTCACATCTCCATCTAAGACTGACATTTGGCTGGAGGAGAAGGGGTTATTGCAGCCGAATGAGTTCTACAGGGACCTGCTGAAGGGAAAACGTCCACATCTGGAGGGTGTTGATAGGCCCCCAACTGAAACTGGACACATAAAAAGGAAGGGACAAGAGCTGTCAGGTGCTGATGGGAAGTCTAGTGGTCAGACTAGTGGGTTATCATAGTCTCGTTTGGTGGGGGGTGGGGGGAATTCTTCGGCTGAGGACCTTGGTCGTAGATGCACATAAAGGCGACTTGAGAGATATCAGAGTCCACCTGGTGAACACTTGCTCACCATGGGTCGGGAGGTGGGTTTGGAGGAGATTGCTGAGTTCAACATGACTGCCCTCGTGGGCCGTTTTTCCTATCTGGCCATGAACTAGAGGGATATTGTGGGGTGGTTTGTTGATACATGGGGGCCTATACTTAACTATGTGCCCAAGGTATCCATTCTTGTGCGTGGATGGTTCAGCTTTAAGTTCCAAAAGGAGGAACACGCCACTCTTACCTTGGGTAAGCTCTGGATGAAGGGTGTGGGAAGCTTGATGTTGCAGTGTTGGCCCACATATTTTGATGCCGACCGTGCATCCATTCGTTTTCGCCACATGTGGGTTCTTTTTCCTAGTCTACCATTATCCATGTGGAACCATGGGGCATTTGAAGCGATTGGGAATTAGCTTGGAAGGTTTTTACATCTTGAGCCGGAGGTCTTGGATGGGATCGAAAAATGGATGAGCCGACTTCTGGTGGAGGTTGATATATCTATGGGCCTCATCGACACACTGCACATTGATTGGAGGGGCTTGAATTATACACAGGTCATTGATTATTGGGGCATTCCATTCTGTTTCTCCTGCTGCAAGGATGTTGGCCATCTTTGGCGTCACTGCAAGAACTCAGTGCGATCCTCTCGACCTTTGGAGGATCCACTGTGGTTGTCCGGTGATAGTAGTGAATTTGAGGTCGATGCTGAGGGTGATATGGATGGTTACTCCAACTGGATTCCTCCTCCGGGCATATATGACCTCGACACTATGGGTAAGCTCGAGCACTATGATCCTGTTTTTTATCAATCACTTAATGATATGGAAAAATATTTCATTCGTGGTTTGAATTTTAATATAGAGGTGGATCCCGGTCCTTCATCACAGTCCGTTTCACTTGAGTCCTCCCTCAATGTGTGTCCAGTTGTGGATGTTTCCGTGGGTCCTGCCCTAACTCCTACTCATGTTGTTTCTTCTCCGGTGGACCCCGTCTCCCCACTGTCCAAACCCTCCCTTTCAGATACGGTCATCGTTTCTTCGGATCCTTCTCTCCCATCTGCCCCCCGCGACTATACTTTTCCACCATCTTCGCCTCCTGTGCAATTTTCCAAGGAAACTACTAATTGTAACCCCCAAACCCTTTTGATCCCATCCTTTGCGGACATGGTCAAGAAGTATCCTATTCCTACCTTTTATAAGAACCATATGGTGGGCGACATTGTCTCTAGCGAGGCGACATAATACATTCCCCAGTTAAACCCCACATTGGTCACTAAAGGTGCAAGATTCGACGGTTTGGCTAGTGACTTCTCACCTTGGAAGACCCGTAGTGTGAGAAAGATTAAAGGTGGTTCAAATGGTGGTACTAAGGGGGGGTCATTGTACCTACTTCTCCACCTGTTAATCCTGGGATTTCTACTTCTCATGAATCTGGGGCGCTTAGAGGCATTAAAGCCCTTGCACTGGGTCATAGATGATCATTTTATCCCTCAACATTAGGGGAGTGGGGGGCCTCCCTAAAATGCTATCCCTCAAGCGCGTTCTACATATTTCTAATCCTGATATCATTCTCCTACAAGAAACTATGGTCTGTGCTGAGACGATGCAAACATTTTTCACCAAAATCAAACCTTTTTGGATGGTGTGTGCGGTTGATGCCATTGGTCTATCGAGCGAGCTGCTGGGCACTTGGAACCCTCATGTTCTAGACTTACAAACTTTCAGTGTTTCTGTTGGGATCTTGTTAACAGGGAAATTGAAGGGGTTTCTGGAGACCATCAATCTGGTAAATTGCTACTTCCCTTACCAAGATCGCGAGTTTTTCTGGAATACGGTCTGCTCGGAACACCTACTTGATTTAGAGAACTTGATACTGGTTGGTGACTTCAATTTTACCTAGGGGGCTTCTGAGATCTGGGGAAGGTGGGACAGACTGGACCCTTTGGGTGGTTTTTTCAGGGATTTATTTAACACACATCAAATGGTGGATATCGAGCCATCCCCCTTGTCGCCCACTTGGAAAAATGGTCGGAGGGATGGGGTCCTCATTTCAAAACGTTTGGATCGTGTCTTTGTTGCGGAGAATCTTTTAGATAAATTTCCAATTTTCGGTCTTGGGTGCATAGTACATACATCAGTGATCATTTCCCCATTATCCTACAAGTGGATACTTCACACTTTCAACAAAACTACCCATTCAAATTTAATGCTACATGGCTTTAGGATCAGGATTTCAAACAGGTGGTGATTGATCATTGGACCAACATTGACACCTCTAGGGAAGTCTCTACTATGGATATACTAGTTGCTAAATTACGCAGTTTAAGATCTTGTATCACAAAATGGACTAAGTTGAGAGAGGAAGGAATGGATCGTGAACTAGTCCAGATCGAAGGGGACTTGGCCATATTATTAGGAAATAAGGTCAAGGGCTACCTTAGTAGTGATTAGTAGGCTACTCTCACGGTGTTGGAAGGGCGCAATCTTAAACTTCTCAGGTTCAAGGAGGAATATTGGAGACTAAAGAGTCGAGTGCTATGGATTAAAGCGGGGGACCAAAATACTAAATTTTTCCATAAGTTTGTCGATGTCCGTCGTATCCAAAAAAATATTTCGGATTAACGATCAAAATGGTCATCGCATATCCACTCTTGGTAGTCTACAAGCAGAGGCTCGGTGACACTTCCAGGAAATCTATCAAGACCCTATGGACATACCTATGATCAAGCAATTCAAAGTCATCCGGGAGTACCCTCGACTTTTCTCCAATGCGGAGGGAGATGACATCTTTAAGGAAGTCTTCCTACTTGATATTGAAGCTGTACTAAAAGGTTTTGCTAAAGATAAGTGCCATGGACCGGATGGATCGACGGTTGACATTTTTATTGTGTTTTTTGATATTTTGGGGCTCGATTTGTGGGCGGTTGTGGAGGAGTCTCGATGAAAGGGTTTAGTTACTGGAGCCTTCAATTCTACATTTATTGCACTTATTCCCAAGAAATATCGCCCTGAATATTTTGGAGACTTCCGTCCCATTTCTTTATGTAATCTCATCTACAAAGTGATATATAAGATCATTGCTATCCGTATCAAGCCTAGTTTATCTAAATATATTTCAATGGAGCAGTATGGGTTCCTGGAGGACCGACAGATTCTGGATGCGGTTGGGGTTACTCGGGAGGTGTTCCATATGGTTAAGACTAAACAACTTATCTCTCTCTATCTTAAACTAGATTTGGTCAAAGCATATCACTGAGTGGATTGGACCTTTATCCGCCTAGCACTAGTTCAAATTGGACTACCCTGGGCGGTGGTCGAATGGATTATGGCTTACATCACCTCTGTAAACTTTGCGGTGATTATTAATGGTCTACCTTCTAGTTTCTTCAAGAGATCTCGTGGACTTCATCAGGGATGCTCATTATCACCATTGTTTTTTCTGCTAACCATTGAAGGTTTAAGTCATCTTATTATTCGTGCAAAACGAGATGGGCACATTCTGGGTATTAAAATGACAGAACATATCTCCATTACCCATACTCTTTTCGTCGATGATGTTATGCTCTTTGGCCTGGGATCTATTCCTGAATGGAGGACTTACAAGAACATATTGGACCTATTTTGCAAAGCCTCTGGGATGCTTATTAGTGTGGGTAAATATTGGTTCTTGGAAAATAATGTGGATTTGGTGGTTAAATCCTCGGTCAGTAATTTCTTCCCTTTCAATTTCCGGGAACTTTCTGAAGGCACCTCATATCTTGGATATTTCTTGAAGCCGATGAACTACCACATTTGTGATTGGCGTTGGTTATTAAAATGGTTTGACAAACATATCAGCCATTGGTGCTGGTGTTGGCTCACTATTGGGGGAAGACTTACCTTAATCAAATCGGTTCTATAAAATCTGGTTGTTTATTGGCTTTCCCTTAGCAAAATACCCAGGAACATATTCAAGAATATTCATAAACGTATATTTTCGTTCCTTTGGTCTGGGGATGGCTCGACACACAGGTTCCATTTGGAAAATTGGAGACTTCTGGCCTGGCCACAATAGTTGGGGGGATGGGCGATTAAGTATTTGGGGAACTTTGATTTAGCACTCAAAACAAAGAGCCTATGGCGTTCCCTTTCTTCAGGCTCGTTGTGGAGTCTGATTATTAAAGGAAAATATTTGAAGCATTGCTCGGTGGCGGACTGGTTTCAAGTTGGCCCCCCTGGGTGCAGTGGTGCATCTAATAATTGGCGTGGCCTATTGGGATCTTATAAATATCTATCTGATTGGATGTCCTGGATACCTGGAAATGGTAGGGATATTCGGTTGGAGGAGGATCCCATATTGGGTGGACCTGTAATCTATCAACTCTCCGTAGTGTTGATCAGATTTCTGCGATCTAGAGGCTATTTAACACTGAGCCACGCTTTTACTAGACACCTTGATGGTCGGGGTCGTCCTTGCTAGATTTGAGTGGCTCACTTGGGGCTGTCAGGACTTTTGGCATTAGAATGGGACTGCTACACAGAAGGATTAATTGGCATGAATTTATCATTATCAGATGTGCCTGATCGACTGGTTTGGTCCTGGAACACTTCTACACATGCTGCTACAGCCAAATTGGCTTATGACTACATCACCTCTGGGGTCCCTGTGCAGATACGGTGGTGGTATCAGAAGATCTAGATGTTCTCAGTACCATTGAAACTAAAATGCTTTTTTTGGTTGGTCCTTCACAATAAGGTGCTTACATGGGACAATTTGTGTCATCGGGGGTTCTGTGGTCCTGGCCGTTGTCACCTCTGTGGTATTTGTGATGCAAATGTGATGCACCTTTTTGGATCATGTTCGGCTGTAACTGCATTATGGGAAAAAATAGGTGGTCTATGTAACATTCGTTTCAGGTGGGATCCAGGCAACCTGGAGGAGAGTTTTCATAAGTGGGGCCGCACTTTCAAGGACTGGTGGGCACTCCCTGTATTTGTATTTTGGGAGTTGTGGCATGCTCGGAATGATGATATTTTTCAGGGTCTATGTTTTCATCTGGATGTTATGGCTGGCCGTGTGATTGTGGTGTTTCGGGCCTCTAACACAGATGGTACATGTTGTCCGATGCCCGTTACATGTATGTCGTTTCCATTATTGCTCAGTTACCCTTGTGGATTTTTCAATGGTGCCTCTCAATCGGGAGGATCAATTTGTGGGGCTGGGGCAGTATTACACATCACTGAGAATAGATTTTTCAAAGTGTGTTTGCACTTGGCACCTGGAACCAACAATTACTGTGAGCTTTTGGCACTATGGATGTTGCTTCGGTTTGCTATACATATGGATTGTCTTCATCTCCGGATTTGGGGAGATTCAAAGGTGATTATTTCCTGGGCAAAAGGAACAAGCCTTATCAATGTTCTTATGCTCACACACTGGCTGAACGAGACACGAACCCTTATCGATAAGGATGAGGTTACTGAATTTATCCACGTCCCTTGGTCTTCCAATCAGTTGGCGGACGACCTTTCTAAACGTGCTCTCCTTTCTGCTCCGGGACACATCTTTTGGGAGGACTGGTCTATGGACGTACTGGTTTCTGTGGGCAGTTTGGACCTCTCTTTTTAGCACTTGTTTTTTGACGATTTTTTGGTATATGCTCTGCAGGTCTTTAATCTCCTACGATCGATCAACTACTTGTTGGTTGGTGTATCCCCTTTTTCTTTGTATTATGATTTTGTCTCTTATGATCTGATGACCCATCCTGTGGCTTTTTTGGTCGACCCGCTCTCTCCTTCAACTGGTTGCTGTTGTTTTTGTTGGCAGTTGCTCCGGGTTATTTATTTCTACACTAGATTGTCTTTAATTTTTTGCTATTCTTTACGTGGTTCCCATTGTTTCGCCATAGGCGGATGGGCTAGATATTTTTTGTTTCTATTGTTTATTTTTCCCATTGTTTCGCCTCAGGCGAATGGGTTGGTATATGTTGGATCTATTGGTTTTTTTCCCATTGTTTCTCCATTGGCGGATGGGTTGGTACTTGTTGGAACAATTGATCGATGGGTGGTCATGATTGGATCCTTGATTTATGGTATTTTCGAGGAGACTATGTCTTTTCTCCTTATTAATATATCCGTTGATACTATTTACCTGATTAATAGTATGCTATTTTCATTGTGTGAAAAAAAGTTCTTAAAAGAAAGTTAATAAGCCACTCCGCAACAAAGAAAAGTTCACACGTTCACGAGTTAGAGATTTTTTTAATTTCAAATTCTATGATGTCCAACAACATTAATGTCATTAGATTGATGACATGTTGGTATATTTTAATGATTTTAGATCTTATGATTGTGAATTTTGAATTGAAGTTTTATTTAACAACAATAAAATTAAATCCCTTTAAATAATGATTGGCTTATCTATTTCCATAGGGGAGCTACGTATCAATTGGTATACTTAAATGATTTGAGATATTAGGATTGTGAAGTTTGAATTGAAATTTGATTTAGAAACAACAGAATTCAATCCTTTTAAAAAATGATTGGCTTATCTAATTCAATCCTTTAAAATAAAATTGGCTTATCTAATTCAATCCTTTAAAAAAAAATGATTGGCTAATCTATTTCTTAGGGAATTTATGGATGAACTTCAAAACTTTATAAAGCATTCGCTAATACACGTTAATTTGTTTTCATTATGGAATCAATCTTTTAAAGCTAGATTTCACATCCTTAAAAATTGTTAAAATTGTGTTAAATATAGAATAAATGTTATGTTTTTAAACTTATATGAAACAAGTAAACATAATAACATAATAGGATTTGATGGGGTAAATGTATATATCTTAATATATAATATAGTAATAAGTAAACATAATAACATAATAGGATTTGATGGGGGTAAATGTATATATCTTAATGATATAATAGAGTAATAAGTAAACATAATAACATAATAGGATTTGATGGGGTAAATGTATATATCTTAATGATATAATATAGTAATTTTAGGTCTAATTTTTAATGTAGATAATATGCATCCAAAGAGATCAACTCTAAAGACACTTTAAAGGAATCATTGAAATAAAAAATGAAGATTATTGAGGCTTATTAATCTACAAAATCAACTAAAACTGACATGGAGGATACACCAAAATCTTATGTATTTATCGTTTAATTGGAAAAATCTAATATAGAGATAATTAAGTCAATCTTTAGGAATATTGAAACCCACATAGGTCCTCATCAAACTTTCCCTAAATGAGGTGAAATGTATTTAAGAGTTTTCCATATATGGCGAAATCATGATATATATAATTACATGGAAGACACCTAGATCTGAATTTGTGGAATATCTATGCCACATATTTTTGGAAGTTTTATGTATACGCTGAATAAGTCATACATGAAAAAAATGGAATTTCTATATATAAATGGGGAAGTGACATGTCTAAATCAATACAATTTATGTGACCAATGTTAAAGATGTTAGGTTATTAAGTAAGTATTATATGGGCGAGCGCACAAAGTTGTTCCCCAAACCTGTTGCAACGAGGCCACGCTAACGGAGAAAAAACAAGAATGTGCACACACCTAAGGTAGCGTTTGCGCGTTCCTAGCGCATGCATGGACAAATACGTGCATGCACCCTAGTTAAGGTTTAAAATAAAAAATAAACCGGATTTCTTTTCATTCTTACCATTCTTTCCATATTCTATTGAGAATCGTGTTTTCTAAAAGCAAACTCCCTATAGGTTTCAATGGTGGATCTGATGATATCTCATTGTCTATCCAAAGTCCTGAGGGTAGATGCTCCCTGATCCCAAAGGGATGAAGCACAGTGAAATAAATTGAGGAGGTGAATAAGGTTTTCCTCCTCCCTTTCACATAAGGGTCATCATGAAGGACCTTCAAAGCCCATTTTTCTAATTTGGTCCCTAGTTAGATCTCGTCCTTTGGCTACAAGAAAGACACAAGTAGAAATTTTGAGCCAAATATTCTAAGTCCAAATATGCTTCCAAACTCTATTTTCCTCCCGCACATCATTATGAAAGAGCAGCGTATAGGCCTCCTTCATATTGAAATTACCTCTTGACCAATAGTCCCATCTAAGAATGTTTGACCCTTCAAAAATTTGTATACATCATTGGTTTAGCTCCACAAGGAGTTTCACCCTACAAGGAGTGTCCTCTCTAAGATCCCATTTCTCAAGGGAAGCTAGACCCGAAATTTTTGTGAATTACTACTAGCCTTCCAATATTGATGAACCTTGGTAAGATTCTTGGCTTGCATTTAATTAGAAGTCCCCCCCAACTAAGTTGAAATTTAAACTGAGAAGTTTGGTTCCAGGCATCTTGCTGAAACAAAGTCGATCTACTATCCTTAATTTCTCATAAGTTATGCTTCTGAACAAGAACTCTATTCTTCCAAGTTTCATTCCATACCATAGATTATGTCCTCTTCCCTTCCAGTACGAAAATATTTTGAGGATATGTCCCCGATGCATATTTCCTCATCGAGAGTCTACCCTAATGGGAAGTGGGATTTTTTATCCATGTCCACCACATATTAGACCTAGTGTTTCATTTTCCAATACCGCGTCTCTGACACGGGGGGTTCACCAGTGAGGCAATATCATATCACATCCATTCATATTGGGGGGTTGAATACTCTTAAAAACCTCAAAAATATATTGCCCCGTATTAAGGGGTCAAGGGGGGTTTTTAATTTGACATAGCAATATAAATATTGGGGGTTATTTTATTTGGGAGTGCTGAGGAATAACCTCCAAATCATCGGATTGATTCATACGTCCAAATCACGGGCTCAATTCATAACCACCTAAAACTTAAGGACCTTCCATTTTTATTTGATATTGCTTATGATCCTAAGGTTTGCATAAATTTGATAATAGTGTACCAATGATAATATCGATGGAAGTCTCTTTGGATTATTGGCCTTCAGCAATTCTCATTTAATAGATTATTTAGGCTTGGTTTGAATTGATGTTATATTGTTTTCCATCTTTAAGTTAAGAGATATAGTTAAATGGGAGTTCTAGACTTGAACAATTGTATTGTATTTTTTGTAGGCATCAGGTAAAAGATTTATATATTCATTTTTTAGGTTGGAGTTTAGGTGGGCATTGAGATTCAATTAAACCTTGCTCCACCACAACCAACAAAAGTGAGACCAATCTTTCTTGGCTCACTAGAACCAAGAAAAGTTAGATCAATGTTTCTTGACTAATTTTTTTTTCAACCTTTTGTATTCTTCTTTAATATTTTCACATTGCCACTTAGGAATATTTGTTAGATTGAGTTATATTCGACACGTTCATCATTGTAATTTCAATTCTTATATGGAAGGCATTTGTCTTAATATTGTATTGGAATTAACATGAACATAGGTGAAAATATAAATCCTTATTTACATACCCTATGTGTTATCGTTACCATGAAATGGTATCATATAAGTTTTACCATTTGTGTATCTTTATAACTATTGCATGCTTGAAACCTAACAATGGAGATTTTTCCCTATCCTTTAAAGATAAAAAAAAACTAGATATAACCCAAGAAAAGGTAACTAAATGTTGTTAATTCCCGTGATTGCAAGAATAAATGTAGAGGAACTGGAGGCAATTCATTGGATATTGTGAATGACCCAAATCCAAGATATGCACATGATCATACGGTGTTATTGAAAAGTAAAAGGAATTTGTCTATGTTCATTTGGGTTCAGACATCAATGATGTTTGTTTTGATAGGAAGGTAGGGGTGTCCCTCCACAAAAGGGTTTCAATTTTGCATGTTTGTGGAGTTTAATTTATTAAGCTTATAGAAAACATGAGTTCTCTATGGCTATATTTGTATTTACATGATATAAAATTGGTAGATTGGCAGGTTGTGGTGTGAAACATTTTCAATTCTCATATTTTCTAAGAATTGCACTAACAATTGGACTATCAGTCTTTTGCATTCTTTGTTATGTTGATCTCTTGACTAGGTTGCGTTTTATGCATTTTTCCTTTGCAAGTACTATTTCTTTGGGTGTTCCGCTATCCAATGCTACAAATTGATCAGTCGCCCTTGGAATCCTAGTGGGATCATTATTAGCATTATACTATTATTTTATGTAGCATCTTGTTTGCTTATACTAAGATGTGTTAGGGCTCCTATTTTTTACAACTTGGTAATATGATATAAAGGGGGTGTTAAAAATGGGTTGATAAAAATGGATACCTACAATATCTGGTGAAACTAGGGGTTTTCTTAATTAGAAAGGCATATTGGGAGGGGGGTTCAACAATACAATTTTAGGATGCATTTTCCAATATTTAGTGAAAATAGGGATATTCTTTAATATCATGCGAACGATCGTGCTATGTAACAAGTTCACTGAGTGAACCCCCCGTGGTCTCTGATACCAAGGCCTCCTTCCATCTTGAGGCGATAGATTTTATACCAAGCCACCATATCCCATTTCCTGTGACATTTTGTCCCTCCCAAGAAGAGTCTTTGTAGCATATTCTTTATAACTTTCAATATGAACTTAGGTGATGCTCCAGGATGGAGAAAAGATAAATTGGCATGGTTTTGAGCATAGATTTTATTAGGGTTAGTCTTCTATAAATATTACAATATCAAAAGGTCTAGTTGTCCATCCCGTTCTCAAGTTTCGAGAGTAGTTTTTCCCAACAAGGCGAACACAATTCAAAAAATTTCCATCAATCCATGATTAATCATTGAATTCATAACTGCAACACCAAGGAAAATTTTAGGGGTGAAAATTAGCCCATGTGGTAATTTTTGACCTTTTTTCCAAAAAAGATTTGCCAATTTCCATTTTTTTCAAAATTGATTCGCCCAAATTCCATCAGATAAAAACTTCTTATAGACAACTAGACCATCTTACAGACAATTCCACAAGACTTCCTCTTGCTTATGTCTAAGGTTAATTTGATATTACAAGGCCTTCTCTTCAAGATCCAGTTGTTCTGATCATCCCTCGGCTATGATTTTTTGTTGTATATGTTCCATTTGTTTTTATTTCTCTTGTCTCACCTAAAAAATGTTGCCAAGCATTTTCTATTGTGGGCTAGTGGATGGTAGCAAGAAAAATGGAGAGAAAATTTTTCAATGGTCTACACCATTTAAGTGTTTAATCAATTGTAGCATCCATGAAAGACTCTATATATTTATCTCCCATTCACGAATTTCCTAGGTATGTTTAAGTTTATTGATATTTTAAACATACTCTAGGTTAAAAAATAATTTTTATGATGCAAATATGGGGTTTTGGTGCTAGTTGTTGGGGATCAGATTTAGTTTTGATTGTAGAAAACTTTTTATATGTGAACTGAGGGTTTTCTTCTCCTTGCCACTTGTTTGATCTATTTGTTGGCACCCTGAGTGCCACATTATCGACTTTCTTGGGTTTTCTAGGATGAACGCCTATTATGAATAGGTTTTTACCTTGCATGGATTACTATTGATAGTTAAAGTAACTTCATTGTCTTAGCCAAACACAATCCTTACTAAGAAATGGTCACTAAATCATGTGTTTGATAATTGAAGAGGAAATCAAACTATTTATCTTAGACAAAATATGAAAGAATGCCCTTCAACCTATTAGAAATTATTTGGGATATCAACTTATAAATTAAATTACATAAAGGATAGGCCTAAAATCATCAAAGGTAATTGCATCTTATTTCTTAGGAATTAAGGATACAAACTTAAATGACCCAAAACATTTCCTGGGGTCCTTGATTCTTTAACCACTTAATAAAAACATGCATTAACAAATGAAACAAAAAACATGGTTTAACAAATGAAACAAGCATGAATAAAATTTCACTGATAGATTCTTTGTCTTAGGATTTCCCCTCTTTAAAAAAATGGATTCCCCCTCTTTAAAAAAAGGAGTATTAACTTTAGCTCTTCACTTTTAATCTTAACCTCCAAAGCCTTATTAATTCACTAATTTAAAATATTAAGAAACAAGCTTATAATTTCCATAATTTCTATCATGTTAACATATTTGGCATCTTGAAAGAGTGTTTTAAAACGGAATCTACCCATCTTTACCATATCTTTAAAGTTATTTTGGATCCGTTTGGATGAAGGATATCCCATATAGTATTAATAAATTTGTGAAAGAACTTTGTATTATTATGTCTATCATTTATCTCATTATTTTTTATCAAGCCTTTAAATAGTTTTTCTTTAATTAAAATATCATTTTTAACTTTTAAATCTTGGTTTCTTGTGAAAATATTTCATTATTATTCTTTTTAGAAAGAGATTTGATAACTTCCTACACCTCCAAATATTTTTGAAATTTTGCAGCATAAACATAAGCAAAACCTCGTCCTTCGTTACACTTTTAATTCACTTGGTGTTATTTACAAATTGTTTCATGAAAGAGTCCCTTAATTGAAAATCTAAAGGCTTCCCATTTTTAATCACAAAGTGCCTAAACTCTTCTTCCCAGTTAAATTTTAGAGGGTTGTGGGGATTCAGATCCATTTTATCAAAGTGGAGTAGGGATTTGGGGCTTTTGATCCGTTTTGATATTTGGGGGCTTCTGATTCATTTTATCAAAGTGGAGTGAGATTGGTAGATGATATGAAATTAGCACTATTCCAATCACATAATGCAGGATCAACAAAACAGGGAAGAATCCATATGCATATTTTTTCTAGCGTCTTTTGGTGCTTTATTGCATTTTCAGTAATTATGTTTGATAAGTTTTATTATTTCAGATGTGGGTAGAGGAGAGGTAGACGGGTGGGATAGGCATACAGAAAGTATTCACTGGCCTGGAGTCACACCTGCTTTCAGATGGATGCTTCTTTTTTCACACTATTATCTATTGTTGCCGCTGAGGAGCCGGTACGATATGATTAATCAATTATAACCCACTATTCTAGGAATTCACAGTACTTTAAAAACTCATCGTAAGGCACATATTCAGATAATGCGGAGGTTAGTATATCGTTTAAAGATCTTCTTATGCCTACCAAACTAGATACAAAACTATGGGATGATGTGGCATAAACAACATTAAATAAAACTGGATATTAAAATAAAAAGATTAACATAACATGAATAAATAAGAAAACATAGGTTGAAAGTGTAAGAGTCGAGCTTATATAAATATCACTAAGGAATACATGCTACTCATAACACTAAGATGGAAAAGGCATCGTCTAGAGAAAGCGGGTGGCTAGTCTACTTTATAGATAACTAGCTAGGGTTCCCATTCTTATGCTCGCCATGCTAATAAAAAAAATACCTATACCAAGGCTCAGACTAACACTTGTTCTTTCAAGATTTTAGCTTATTGTGCTCCTAAAATCCCTATGGTGAATGAAGCTGTTGGATAATTTTGAGGAGATTGTAAGATATGGTAAAATAGGGAGGCGTTCCACCTTTGATTCAATTTGTTAGCATGATTGAAGGAACGCCCTAGCTCGAGGGAAACATTTTACAGCCAGCCCGTCATTCAAGGTCGTTGGAGAGCCCAAGGGGAAAGGACGCCCAGCCTTGAGGGAGTATTTATAGTGCTGTTATGCAATTTTATATTTCCTAAATCATGGATCTAGGAGGTCACCTATAGATAAATTAAGATTAAGTGTGAAGTGCATTACACAACTTCTCCATGCATGACCAGGTGCCAACAGAGAAGAGGAGGGAGAGATGTAAACCAATGGAGAGACAGGAATTCAAGCAGACTTGTTCAATCCATGGGTAGAGGATGCCACATTAAACATATTATTAAATTGATAGGAGTTTTTATTTTAGAATTTGGGGTGGACTATTGTCTATGTTTTTCTAGGATTGTACGAGGATGAGACAAGTGTATTGTTCATATTGATTTAATGGCAGTCTTTCAAAATTCGAAATAAACAATTATAGAAAAAAAAATTAAAAATAAGTGGTTGCTGATGAACGAATAACTGATAATAGATGCGTAGATAATTGTAGTTGATGAATTAATAACCAACTGTTCATGACAGATAACTAGAAGAATGTGAGAGGGAAAAAAATCTATATAAAAAAAACTTATTGTTGATGCATCAACAGATAACTTATAGTGACACTTAACTTATAGTCTATAGTTCACCAATTTAATATAAAGTTAGATTTTATTAACACGATTGAACAAAATGGAAATATTCTTGATCGTATTAGTGTGTTAATTAACGAAGACAACAGATCTAATGTTTTAATGTCGTTGCAAGTTATAAACTGGCCATAAATAAATATAAATAAAATGGGCTGCCACGTTTGTCATGAAGGTTGATGTAAATGGTTTCCCAATTGCTCCATCCTCCTCACTCCATTGTAACTCTCCGTTTCGAATTCCTACGCTCCCCTTATCTGTTCATCAACCCAGCAAGGCTCAATCAAAAGATAAAAAGAAAGCACACCCTTGCTACAACATGCAAAGGAGCCCACAGACTTGCTGCAGGGAAATGAACGCAGAGACTTGGAAAGAAAGAAGCACAGAGACTCGATGCACACAAACTTGCAATATTCGAATGGATATGAAATTTGTCTGAATTCATTACACGCTTGGTTATGAAATTTGTCCTTAAACCCCTTCGCCGTGGTCTCTGCTACTTTATAACTGTTTGTAAGCTCGGGGCTTCACAATCTAACTGTTTGTATAGTTAGAGTGTTATTCCCGTTGGAGGTTTTTTATGCTGACTCACTTGTCTTCTGGCCACAGGTGAGGTCGACAATATCACTCTCGTTGTGAGAGGTTGAAGGTGTAGATAATTTGTAACGGTGGACACATATCCATCGTTAGCACAAAGTATTTCCATCTCTGGAGGCATAATCTAACAGTTTCCTCTATCATGGAGAGTGGATCAGACGTAGAAATTAATACAAAAGTTCAGGAAATAATCCAGAATATACAGCTTGCAATGGAAAAGTTACGGAAATCTTCATTTTATACGGAATTTATGAAACAAATGGAGAACCCAGAAATGATCGCGCTAATAGAAAGGGTGATAGGCACAGACCAAGGTCATTCACAGTTACAACTCGTTCTCTATTGTGTCGGCAGGATGGAGCCTACTGAAGAGATGAGAGATGTAGAGCGTAATCACATGCAATTATGTTTGGCCATTTTGTTACGAGAAAATTTTAATTGGGTGCATGATATCGTGGTTTACGATCCAGTGCTGTCAACAGTGGAGCAAAAAGCTATAAATGCCTTCGACTGCATTTGTCTCTCTGTTAACGAAAATGGCAGACGGAAAGTGGATAGACCCACGTTGTTTTTCATGCCTCGCTGCGATATTGATCTCACTGACAGAGTACTGCAGGAAAACTGGACGCCTGAGAATTTAAACAAAATTATTATATTAGGCAACAGCTTCAAGGATTACGACTTGGACAAAAATAAGTTCGCATATCACTATTTCGCTAAAAAAAATGCAAATAATTATTGACAGTGATCACATGCTGCATGAAATCCGACTTCCACGCAGAGCGACTCCTTGGGACGGCGATACAGTGTATGAGATATATTCCTTCCATGGTTTAAGTTGGCATTTCTTTGACTGGGATGGCTCGTTACACGGTTTCCAAAGGCAGGACCCAGAAATGTCCGCACCAAAGGCATGACCCAGAAATGTTCGCACCAGATTATGTAAAACTGAATGTAGATTTGTGTAACGGCTTCTAGGATGAAATTAGTGTGCTTTTTTTAATAAAATTTGTTGAAGCACTCCACTGCTACATTTAGACAATGTGCTTAAGATTTGTCAATCCATGTTTGCATCCATCAACAAAGTTAAATATTCCACTTATTTGATGTTTGCTAAAAACATGATTTTTGTTTTAATCGATAAACTAGATTTAAGTTAACCAATCGTTATGGTTTATTTCAATGTTAGACATGTTTGGTAAACAATTGGTGGTAAAGTTGTGGTTATATAAGCTTTATGGGAAGATTTAGCAAAATATTTGTATTATACATAATTTATATCATTTAAAGATCAAATTATGTATTAATTTTGGTATGCATCAACCTTATGAACCATAGCATGCATAAAGGACAAGGTGAAGGGGTACTATGATTAAATGTTGAATATTGACATAGATGGACAATCATGACTATATTATGGTTATTTATTTGTTCATATTGTCACTTCAGTTTTATTTATGGATATTGTCATTTTATTTGGTATGTTTTTTATGTTTATATTAATATTTTAATGGCTTATTTTAAGATATACCAGCTTTAAAAGTATTAATGGTTTTTTATAAAACTTTGAGATTTTAAGTTTGGCAATTCTTCATTAATATTTTAATGAAAGCCTCCATCTCTTCATTAATATTTTAATGAAAGCCTCCATCTCTTCATTAATATTTAATTAAAGCCTCCATCTTTGATACTCGAAGCCTCCATCTTTGATACTAGGGCTTCTTTTTTCTTAAAAGTCATTAACTTAAAAATCATATTCTAAATTTGAAATTTATATTCCTTACCATACAGGGAATCATGTAATTGATCGAGTCGTGTTACATGAATTGCAATTTTTTAAGCTATACTTTCATAGCTAAGGGAGGGATGTCTATTCTTGAGTAGGGACCAGTAGTTGTCACAGTACTGGTCCCACACAACCACCAAATATTGACATAAAACACCCAAAAATTGTACATAAATATTCCATATTAAGTGCAGTAAATATTTAAATTATGTCCAAAAATTTTTCATTAACTGACTCGGCCAACATGTGTCCATAAATAGTCTTTTATGTGTAAAAGAGTACAAAACATCTTGTCCCAACTACCTACAGATCTTCCTAGGCATACAAAAGTACATGAACTACTAAATAACCCTCCTTGTATTTGCCACCTACTGCAAGGTACTTATCAAATCAACACCCACGGATATCTACTGGAGCATAAATATCCCAGCCAACATGAAAACTTATTCAAGAACCAGTGATAGAGTGTCATCCATAACTGCATGGTTGTTCAACAATCCAACCCACTGTCTTTAATAAATGACACATGTCCATTAAATGCACCCATTAAACAGATGAAAGCACAAGGATCATGAAACATATGAAGGCACAAGGATCCACCATGAGAGGTTCCCAGCCATTGGATCACATTTAAATCAATACACAACACACATTCAAATTTGAGAGATTGCAATCTATGTGCACCCTTATTACCAATCGAATTCAACAACAAACAACTATAAAAGAACCACAACCCTTACTGAAGTTGCATTTCAAACATTCAAACTGCAGAGTGTGTGCACAGTGGAGACATACCATCAAGGTATTTTTTAAGGATTATAATATTAGACTGGAGTATAGTATCCTAGGTGATTATTTTGGATTTAAAACAACATGTATATAGATAGGTAAGCGAATATTAAATATGAAACATACAATTTACTACTGAAATATGTAAATTTTGGCAAATATTATGATAAAAAAACATACTTTATGTAAATATAGGCGATATTAGAGACTAAAAATGACCAAATAGCGAATTTATTTTTTGAAAAAAATCTCGAAAAATAGCCAATTGGCGAAATTTCACCCTTAAAAATTACCCTGCATACCATCAGAGAGTGTGCACAGTATAATCAGGTAACTGCATAATAGTATTGTTATTTCTATATCTGTTATAATCAGCTTCAATGTTTATGTTATTTATATTTTCGTTATAATCAGCTTCCAGTTTTCTTCTATATAATCAGCTTCCCTTGTAAATGTGCAAGTAGTTGCAGGCATGGCAAGATTCAGCAATGCAAGGAGAACAAGTCGTCGACTGAGCGGGGGTGCCCAGCTACGCTGCACCTCATCGGACGAGGAGAGTGTCGATCATTCAAATGCCAAAAATGCTCCTAGCAATGTTGTTGAAAATGACCATGCAGTGGTAGAGGACACTGTTGTTCCACCATCAACCACAGAGCCACCGTTAACCACAGTTCAAGGGACAAGTTCAACCACCAAAATCAGTGCAATAAGAGGCTGGACAAAAGAAGACATGTTAGTTGCAATTGATGATATAGAGTTCAACGGATATTCCATTCGTTCAGCTACTAAAAAGAATGGAGTTGCTACCTCATCTGTACATTATTGGATAAATGGGCTCACACGTACAAAGCACAGAGGGCCTGTTACAGTTATGAGTGAAGAGGAGGAGGTTGAGGTGGTTCAGTGGCGTAAGGAGATGGCTCAAATGGGACATGGGATAGAGCTGATACAGCTAAAATCCACAATAGCTCAAATATGTCAAGGGAGGCCAAACCCCTTCAAAGATGGGTTTCCTGGTAAGTCATGGTGGTTTGGGTTTAAAAAAAGGCATCCAAACCTTGTGTTGCGTACAACTGAGGGCCTAGATAGAGACAGGGCTCTAAATCTACACCCTGCAATTCTGACTAAGTTTTATGCCACCCTTTCTAATGCATACGAGAAACATGGTTATGCTCTAGACCATATATGGAACTATAATGAAACAGGTTTACAGGCAGGAAGGAAATGTGGCATGCGTGTAATTTCCAAGAGAGGGAGTCGTAATGTGCTAAATATTTTGCCTAGGAGTAGGGAGTGGATCACTATTCTATGTTGTGTCAATGCAATTGGTGCTTCAATCCTTGGAATTTATCTATTTAAAGGTAAAAATCAACTCAAAAACTATATACACAATTGTGAACCAGGTGCATGCATGGTTGCACATCCCCATGCTTGGATAACTAAAGAACTATTTTTGAATTGGCTTACTCACTTTGATACATCTATACCAGGGGGTGTCTCACCTATAAATAGACACCTACTAGTGTAGATGGACATGGAAGCCACATTGTTGTGCAAACAATTGAGGAGGCTAACAAATTGGGCATCGACCTGTTGACACTGCCTACTCATACCACTCACAGATTGCAACCCCTAGTGTGTTGGAGAAAACTCACTATGGCTTGGGGTAGACCACAACAGACAGATGACTACCAGAAATCAACTCAATTCTCAGAACTATGCTATATAAATGACAATGCTAAGATAATGAAGAATATAACCAACCTCGATCCAAACGTTTGATGTAGATCCCCGTTAGAGCTTTTCAATCCGTGCACTTGAATCTGAAAATTAGTCTTGACCACCAATATACAACAAGTACATATAATATATAAACGGCATTAACATCATCAATAGAAATGGTCCATGATATAACAAGTAAATTCAACCCAATGTAAGATAAACAACATTTACAACATTAATGGACGAGAATATGAGTATTTATATTAATAAACAAGAAGAAGTACAATGTGATACGACCTCTTGCCGGCAACCAATCTGAACCAAGATATGGATCAATCCACTTGTGCCTCCACCACTTAATCCTCCATGAATGGAAAACTCAAACTAGATAGGAGTTTGGAAGGTGAACACAAAGGGTTCACAACTACAATGATCAATGAGTGTAGACTCAAGATAGGGCAAAAATCCACTAGAGTTCTCTTGCTCTTCTTTCTCCTCCCGTCCATAAGCCATATGTGCTCAATATATAGTCCTCTCAAAGGTAAGTGAAAGGACACATCGAGGCATTTCTTGGGCAGATGGAGAGCCAAAGGTCACCCAATGACCGCTTTTTAGGAGTAAAAAGAAATAAACTAGTGATTTTTACTATTTTACATGATAACCGCGGGCTATAGTGATGCAACTCACGGGTACGCTAGCTATAGTGATGCAGCTAGCGTATAAGAGAAAAAATAGGGAAAAATAGTGTCTAAAGGATATAAAATGGTTCTCAGTCAGTGAAATGGATCCTCTAGGCCAAAGAGTGTTGATTCTCACAAGGTGGAAGATTACGTTGTAACAGATGCCCCTAAATGTGTGAGGTCAGAGACTGATGCTACGATGGCCGAAATACATTATAAATATCAGACGTGGGGTGATGGAGACACAAGTGGAAAGAGCAGCTCACTTGTCATAATACAATAGTATCCTTGAATACATGTCGGTAGTACAACAATCTGATACAATGGCCATGAATAGGCAGTACATAATGGATACATGTCATAAGTGATCATAGCCATGGTCCCTCTACAGTAAGATATGGTCTCCTACTGAAAAGGAAACAACTGGTGCAAACTGGAGGTACAAACTGCTGATATCCGAGAGGTGATATCTCAGATGTAAATTCATAGTCATAAGTAGCATACTGAATGCCACTATCGCCTGGGGTCTTCTACACAAATCTTCGACGATGCAAGTCCCATCAAGTGAATAAAGGAGTTGAGGTCGAACCTGATGTGACATCGTCTGATTACCGGTCGATGATGTATACCGTTAACAGACGCGAGATAACCCACCAATAATGAAAATGGACATCAAGGCACAGAGCACAATCATTAGAGTGTGAATAGATGAGTTGAAGTCGAACACTAGGATGAATCCATCGATCAGGGGACATTGATGTATTCCCAAAACTTTCGATGGTGAGAGAACCTGCCACTAATGACTGCAAGCCTCAAGGTACTCAACCAAACTCTAAGCCTCAAGTTCCGAAATACATGGGTTGAAGTCGACGGAACGAGACTCGCTGGAAGGAGGGCATTAAGGCATCCCCCATCAACCAACACGAGGTACCAGCTACACTGAAATATTTGGAAGAACTCAGGTGAAATGGACTGACTCAATAAGGATGGCCGACATGCAATAGTCAAGAGATCTGAGGAGTGGCCGAATCTGGGTTCAGGACTTCCTTTGAACAAGAGCATGAGCATATGGATAGACTCAAGAAGCATAGACTTGACATAAATTGTGCAATGCAGGAGGCATTACAAAGGGCTCCATAATGACTGGAAGCTTAACCAATCGGTGGAGAAAACTGAGAAACAAGTACATCTCCTAAGGTCCAACTATAGTCCCGACTCATAATATACGGAGTGGAATGAATGCTCTGTTCAAAGGCGACACAACAGCTTCCAACAAGAAGTAGTAACCATAATCTCATCTGGCTTTTTGGAATATTTAATTTTTTTGGTCTTTTTCATATTTGGTGAAAGCTTGAAAAAGAATAAAATTGCTTATAGTACAACAAGTGAGGGAACGAGTGTCAAATAGTGAGCAGACTAGTTCCAAGCAGTGGAACATACCTATGATCAATGCAAGGAAGCATGTGCAGGATGCGGACACTCGGGGGAATGTTCCCTTAGGGTAAAGGGTCATCAAGATGCGAAAGATAAATTAAGGCTCTACTTGGCTCAGAAGGTAAAGTGCTCAGGCACATGGCTAATAAGTGAGTAAGCGGGAGCCGGCACAAGGCCCAAGCGGAAAGCAGGATAATGCAATGCAATCACAACTCGACATAAAAGGGAAGTCCTTTTTCGTAAAGTTAGTCTCCTCACTCGAAAAAGTGTAAAACAATGAGAGAATAACTCTTCTAGTCACGTATGACTAGAGTATACCTTTTTCGTAATTAATCCACAAAAGTCCGGAAAATGGGTAAACTTATACCTAAGTGGATGTCGCTTCAAATCCTTTAACGAGTCTAAAATGACAAGTATACTCAACAATCTTGTTTGATTTGGAAAAGTCTAACAAGGGCTTAAAAAAGACTTTATAAAAATCTTTTCCGTAAAGGTTTAACGAGTCCAAAAAAGTAAACTCGTGACCTCCTTACTGTTTTTAATAAGCTCAAAGGAGAGATGGAAGAATGCTCGTAATGGGAGCAGACGAGTGTCAGGGGCATGCGAGACTAGTTCCAAGCACATGGAACAAATCTATGCATAATGCAAGGAACATGAGCAAGATAAGGACACTCAAGGGGTGTCTGTGAATTCAGATGGCACAAGGTTCAAATGCATCATAACAATGGGAAGGCCTAAATCTATATGCAAGGTTCCGAATATGCCTGCCATGACCAAAGCAAATGTTGAAAAGGACCGGTAACCAAGTATAAGTCCAGCTAAGAATCCTGTCTCCAATAAACATAAGTACCAAGATCATCTCTAAAACATATGTAAAGAAAAATCTGATACAACTCACTGCGGTAGAAACATTTTCAACTTCACTATTGTTAACCTCAGACATAATGTAGGTAGAGCTAACCACTGAAGGTGCCATAGTACCAATACTTGAGGGATCAAAATGATCATCTTCAAAATGAAGAGAAAAGCTGAAGGATGTGAGGGAATCTGCAGTGGAAAATCCATCATCACAGGAGTTGGAAATTCTAGAAGTAGAATCGAACTCATCAAGATCACCGATTTGAGGATCTATAGGAGAGTCTAAAGACTCATCAGACGCAAACGTCAAATCAAGGCTGGATGAGACTGTGAATGGACCCAAATTCAAATGGATGGCAGGTTGTATTATATGCTCATCTTATTTAATAAGATCAAGGGGAGGAGGGGAATGAGATCTATGATAAAGACCCCCCCACGGCTTGTCATCACCACCCATGGCCTCAATAAAAACTTCATATAAAGGTAAAATACCATCGAGGAAACCATGTGAACAAGATAGGTCCACTACACTCGCGGGAAACATAACAGGATCTTCCTCTACTGTCCATGAAGAAAATAGATCTGAATCTGCAATGGCTTGTTGAACATCTTGAGAAGCAAGCTTGATTACAAACAAGGGCATATCCATTCCGATGTGTGAAACATCTCTAGATGGGGAACTCGTGGAAGGTGGATCCCACATATCAGTAAAATATGAGGTCCGGAAAGGTACATTATTCAATGGAGGAGGCGCATTATCGGAAATGGTTTCCATAAAAGAAATGGGTGAAGGGAGATCATAAGATCCCATCAATGAAGGGTACATACCGACACCCATGTTCCTAGTTTCCGACTGAGAATGAGTAACTTGCGGGACTATGGATCCCGTGGATGCGTGGAAGAGGAGTTAACGTAATCCAGCTGATCGATGGTCACTATCTTGCCTTCTTGAGGAAAGCAGATAACTCTAAATACAGTGGACGCGACAGCTTTCATGGCATACATCCAATTCCAAACCAGTAAAAGGTTGTAGTCGATGGGCGCATCAACCACCTCGACTTCAATAGGCATAGACTTACCTCCCAAGGAGACAACAAGGGAAGGGATAACTCCATGCAGCTTAAATGATCGGTCGTCGAATGCAGTGAGCGTGGTTCTAGACACGAGTAGGGGAGGAGAGCCAAGAGCTTTCCAACAAGTTAACGACATTACTGACGCAGAGGAACCTTCGTCAACCATAGTACGTTTGACAAAAATTTGAAGGCACACCACCTGGATTTGAAAAGCCACGTGGTAGGGTAAGCGAGGTTGGACATCAGTAGTATCGAACTTGATAACAGTGGGACTTCCCCCATCCTGAACTCCTAACGCACTCAAAAGGGCATGCTTCTGAGAAGGACAGGCTTGCAAAACTTCAAGAGCCGACATGGCACACAGAGTTTGGCCCAAATCTTCTACGATGGAGTAGTTGTGGGCAGCTCGAGCATTAGGATTATGCGTAGAGCGCTTAAGAACACTTTTCAGTATCTGCGGCATAATAGAGGGATTCTCGATATGCAAGGAATTGTCAGGAGGAGGGGGAGGCTCACTCCCCAAATTGGGTTGTGGTGCATCATAATCGCGCTGATGAGTGGCAATACTAACCTCTGACTGAACCATGTTCACACATGCATAACCACCAGTATTGGAAGAAGATGTTGTCGTCTCAGTAGGTCCATAACCAGTGGTGGGAGCATGCGAAGCCATGTTTTGGTGATGAGGTAGGGGATCCTTCAACACAGCTGGGCTCTGTGCCAAGTGCTTCGATGCTTCTTCAATTCAAGGACATAAGTGAGTAAGATGGTCTTTCCCACAGAGCTTGCAAGGAAACTTCACCTTACGCCTAGGTTTATGGTCCTCGCCAGTATTTCCGCCTTCCCGAGAAGGGTTGGCATTATCCTTACGGGGGGTATTGCGATTGCTATTGTTATTCCCATTGTTTCCACCCTTACAATTATTTCTCCCCTTTTTCTTACCACCAGGTTGCTGGTTACCTGATTGGTTCGTCATTTGCACACTGTGTACATTAGACGATGGGGTGGAAGTGGACAAGGTGTGAACCTGTCCGGGAGTAGACTGGTTTAGTGACAAATTTTGCATTTGATTAGCTACCAAATATACGGGGTGAGTGCTTACCAAATATACGGGGTGAGTGCTTGCGGATCCTATGATGCCATTGGCATGCAGTCCAGGAACTGACGTGGGATCATGTCATGTTCTCAGTGCATCAGGAATAATGTCGTACAAAATGCCAGACTGAGAGTATAATAAGTCTAACTACTAGACTTTCAAGATATCTTGTTCCTCTCAGTCACAATGCCGGACATCGAAACATCCTTAGCAATGTATGGGAGCAGAGACTTGAGGAACCTTTCCAACAGGAACTCTGGAGGAATGTTGGCTTTCACTAACCTCTTCCGCCGATGCCACTCTTGAACGTGGTCAGAAATATGTGTGGCCTTGTTGTGGCGGAAGGTAGATAAAAGTTCAATGCCAGTATCATAGCAAACCGGCAACTGGAAATGATCTAAGAAAACCAAAGCGATCTCATTAAAACCCCTATAAGTGTTTCCAAGCAACTCGACGTACCACTTTGCAGCTGCCCCCGTGAGGGTGCATTGAAATAGTCGCAATCTAATGGAATCATGATTCAATGAGTTGGAGGAGCACCAAAGGTGAAATGTCGTGACATGATCTCCCGGGTCCTCACCACCTTTCCCCTCAAACTTAGGAATGTCCGAAGGGAGCTTGGTAGGGACCGGGGGCCAAGTAGGGTCGTGACACACCGGATCATTCGTGAGCTTCGAAAGATCTGGAAGATTCAAGCATGTAAGGAACGAGAGCTGAGGCTGGAAATCTTGATTATAAGCCCCCATAAAAGGTTGGTTAAACGGAACCAAATTATAAGACGGACCAAAAGCTTGACCATGAGGATTAAACTGCTGATAATAAGGACCTGACGGACCATAAGCTTTCCCATGGCCATAGGATTGATAACCTCCTCCCGCCTGACCCATTTGAGAGTAAGAAGGTATGTGTGTGTTTTGGGCACCATATTGGGGTGGTGGGTTGTACTGGTGGCCAGCACCGATTGTGTTGTATTAAGGGTTGCCACCATGAGTATGGGGCATATACATACTATTCGTAGCGGGAACCGTGTTGTAATGACCATAATGGTATGGTATGGTCCCACCCCTAGCATTAGGATTAGCTTGAGCAGTCGTGTAATGGCCAAAAGCATGAGATGTATTCCCAACCCCAACATTGGTGTTACTAGTAGCAAGGATGGTGGCGTTATGTCCATGTGGATAGGATATATTCCCACCCCCTACATTGGCATTACTAGTGGTGGCAATGGATGCAAAAGTATGTGGTGTATGTCCACCCCCATGGTTAGGAGGAGCATTAACATTTGTGGAAGTAGTCCTTGGTTGACGAGTAGCGGCATGTGTATTAGGTGGTGGATGATGAGTCGTATTGCACACAGTGATCCTATTAGGTTGGGCAGTCCCAAGAGGTGTTCTTCTTCCAACATTAGCATTGTTAGGATGATTATGACTAGTTCCCATATTATGTGTGTGAGTGGACAACGTAGTGCCCCCAGTGGGTATAGTATGGCTAACACCATGACTAGTGCTAGTGTGACTACCAAACGTAGTGGAAGGTTCAACTGTACTATAATTAGGCATACCAAAAGAGAGTACGTTTGGGTTGATCGTAGGACCGGTGTCGTCATGTAACTCAAGCATCCCGTGTCTATAATTGCGTGGAAACGAAGGAACGAACGTGTCATCCTGATCTTCGTCCTTGGGTAAGGTTGGCATCCCGTGAAGATAATTATCTGGATTCGAAGGATCGAACGGATCTTGTTCAAGTGGATTCGGCCAAATCGAACCAGGTTTAGTCTCAGGTGGATCACCTCCCCACGCCTCACGAGGAGTAGGGGAATCTGAAGTGAATTCAACTCTACCCGATGGAGTCAAAGGTATTTCTTCAGTATCAGAATGTGCAGCAGTCATGACATCTTGGACGTATGTATCGTAAGAATCTGAGGACTCAGAGGGAGCCCACCGACGTCCCCTAGAAACACGGCGTGAAATCTCGGTAGGTTCTAAACCAGCCAACCAACGAGATCGGCGGAGAGTAGGACTCCGCACCACAATATCTCCAGATAGAATATAGAATCAAAATGTCCCCTAAAGGCCAACTACCAATCAAAAACAGTAAATCAAAAGCACACACCTAGAGAAACTACAACCAAGAGCAAACAAACATAATGGCTAAATGAGCTCCCAACACTAGAGTCGGTATGTCTTTCCTAGGAGAGGCTTGAGACTCCCAAACTATAGCCGGAGGTAATAGAATCAGTTATAACGGCCCCCAAACTTCACTGCGTGCATAGGATCAAGTCCCTATACAACGGAAACTGTGCTATCCGACCCCTATCTGACTTAGGACACAAACAACATAACCACTACAAGTACCCTGCGATACCTAGGTAAGGCAACTATGGTCACTGCAATATAACCAATGCTCAGGGGGACAGTCGTAGGTGGGATCCGTCATATGGGAAGGGTAGCTAATCCCGAAGCACAAGAGGACGAACCTACGGTACCCCCGGATACGAACAAACCGTAGAAATATCTCCCACATTCAGCCGGTATCATAGAGATATCTCTTCAACCAACCTCCCGTGACCTCGTGCTGAACTCTGGCTTGAGTAGAGCTTCCTGAGAACATCGATATATACCATGGATTCCTCCACTCCCTGGTCAGACACCTAATGTTTCATCTAGTAGTCTTGGATTGTTAACTCACAATGATCTATTCCAAGACTCTAAACCTATGTTAGTTGGTGTACCCTATAAATAAAATTGGTCTAATCAATTTTAAGATTAAGCATTAATTTTAATGGCTGTGATTACTCAAGGGATATGATCATGAAACTAGTGATGTGTAAGACTCAATAGTATGCAAAATCGTCAAATCCTAGACTCATCTATCCAATGAAAACAATGCCACTAACATGCAAAATCAATCCAATGGTTCCGAAATAAATATGCAATCCTTTTATATTTTTCGATGCACAATCAGAATCTAAATGAAGGCAGAAAGCACTCAATGCAAGATGCAGTACATAAAAGAAATTTTTTTATTTTTATTTTTTGTATTTTCTCTTATAAACAAAAGGAAAATGCAAAACTATGTGTATTTTTGTATTTTTCAATATATGGAAATGAAAAATGCAAGTAAAATCCTACTATCTAGTCACTGATATGCCAAGGAGATCACTAAGACAACCAGGAAGATACCAAACAATAAGACTCAGCCAATGGAATGAGCTCAAAAGGAAAAAACCAACAAGGCTAAATCCAAAGATGGGTAAAAAAACAATAAGGCTCAACCAAGAGAAAATAAGAGTTCTGGTCACAACCAAGGCATGGAACAGTCAATAAACAGGCCAACAAAGACTCAGGATCAACCAAAACCAACCCAGCAACAACCAAAGCCGGAGTTGTACGCTACTGTCGAAGGAATACCTGTGGGTACCCGCAAGTAGTAGAGTAAACAGAGGCGGGTATACGCGGGCAGAGCTAAGCTAGCCCACGGGTAAGGAAAGGAAAATGGGAAAACCGAGAGTCCAATGGCTTAGAAAAAGCAAGTTTTCTATAGTGTATCTCAACGGAAAATAAGTGACATAGAGCTTCAACAAACAACAACTCTAATTAAGGACCAATGCTCAAAAATCCCCAAAAATGGATGTTTTCCCCAGCAGAGTCGCCATTTCTTTGTTGGAGAAAACTCACTATGGCTTGGGGTAGACCACAATAGATAGATGACTACCAGAAATCAACTCAATTCTCAGAACTATGCTATATAAATGACAATGCTAAGATAATGAAGAATATAACCAACCTCGATCCAAACGTTTGACGTAGATCCCCGTTGGAGCTTTTCAATCCGTGCACTTGAATCTGAAAATTAGTCTTGACCGCCAATATACAAAAAGTACATATAATATATAAACGGCGTTAACATCATCAATAGCAATGGTCCATGATATAACAAGTAAATGAAACCCAATGTAAGATAAAACAACATTTACAACATTAATGGACGAGAATATGAGTATTTCTATTAATAAACAAGAAGAAGTACAATGTGATACGACCTCTTCCCGGAAACCAATCTGAACCAAGATTTGGATCAATCCACTTGTGCCTCCACCACTTCAATCCTCCATGAATGGCAAACTCAAACTAGATAGGAGTTTGGAAGGTGAACACAAAGGGTTCACAACTACAAGGATCAATGAGTGTAGACTGAAGATAGGGCAAAAATCCACTAGAGTTCTCTTGCTCTTCTTTCTTCTCCCGTCCATAAGCCATATGTGCTCAATATATAGTCCTCTCAGAGGTAAGTGAAAGGACACATCGAGACGTTTCTTGGGCAGATGGAGAGCCAAAGGTCACCCAATGACCACTTTTTGGGAGTAAAAAGTAATAAACTAGTGATTTTTACCATTTTACATGATACCCGTGGGCTATAGTGATGCAACTCGTGAGTACGCTGGCTATAGTGATGCAGCTAGCATATAAGGGAAAAAATAGGGAAAAATAGTGTCTGAAGGATATAAAATGGTTCTAAGTCAGTGAAATGGATCCTCTAGGTCAAAGAGTGTTGATTCTCATAAGGTGGAAGATTACGTTGTAACACCTAGATGTCAGTGTGTTTGGTCCTTTCAAGAACTATTTCAGGGGTGAGCGAGTTTCGTGGATGGAAAAGAATCCAGGGGTGGAGGTAAAAAGGTTTGAGCTAGCTGAGCTTGCAAGTAAAGCCTTTAAAAGGACTCTCACACCTTCAAATATCAAGGATGGGTTTAAGAGGACTGGAATATGGCCACTAAATTCTAAGGATCTTATGCATGATACTAGTTGTAGCCAGGCATTTGAACTGGATGGTCAGGAAGAAGGGGATGTCCAAGCACATGTTGATGGCCAAGAAGATGTGGAAGTAGAGGAAGACATTGTTGCTGCTGATAATATGATATCCCTCTCTCAAGGAGGACCCTACTCTGGTGATGATGATGAACATGTAAGTGAAACACAATATAACAATGAACCATTTGATAGTAACATGGAGGTTGTTAGACCAACCGAAACACATGCAACTTCTGCATGTGATCTTCTTAATGTCTCTATTGATCATGCAACTATCAATGAGAATGTCAATGAAAAAGTTGATCGTGATCCAAGAAGAAACAATGGAGAATTGACTTTTCCAAGCCAGGTCACCCCACCATCATGGCTGGCAGAAGCCATGATGAATTTGGACAAAAATAATGTCTCAAGAACCAATGAACAAAGAATGAACATGCCTTCACAACCAAGAGAATTGGACGATGAAATTGTTCATTATTTTGTGGACAATGGAAATATGGAAGAAGATACTGTCCATAATGAGGTTCCAGCTGAAGAGGACAATATGGTTCATATAGAGCAGGAGAACATTGACCCAAATATTGAAAGGAAAGTGTCAAGCAAGGAGAAACAAGTGTCAACAAAGGGCCAGTTGCTTGGTTGGTTCCTAAAGCTACCAGTAGAGAGAGTGTCAACAAAAAGAAGGCAAGCAACAACAGACAATCTTCGTCCATGCCGAAGTTCACAGTTACTCACCTCAGAAGACTATATAAAATTATTAGTTGAGTCTGAGCATAGGAAAATTGAAATCCAGGATTTAAAACAAAAAAAGAAGGACTTAGCTCAAGAAAAGAAGGCTGCAAGGATTGCTGCAACAGAATTTAGAGCACAGGAAAGGCTTTAAAGAGAGAAAGAAAGACAAGAAAAGGCCCATAAAAAACAGATGGCAAGGCAGGAAAAGGAATTGAGAAAGGCTCAACAATTGATTCAAAATGAACAAGGGCTGGCAGAAAGAGTTTCCATTGATGCAAACATAGTGGAGGGGAGTAGGATGATTCCAAACACATTGGAACATATTGCAGATAATACTCCATGTTTCCAAGAACTACTAAACATCCAAGTCCCCCACTATCAACAAGTGCGCATGCCCACTTTATTCCCTCCTACTAGTGAAGGTGTCAATCGTATGTATGATTATTAGAGGCCTCAACCTAATGCAGGGGTTAGTAGCACAGGTGTGCACTGTGGCTACTCAATTCCTCCATGGCTACAAGAAGCAAATTGGATATCATATGGAAGCAATCAGCCATAACCTAATCCACCATTGTTAGGTAGGCCAACCAACTTGGCTCAAGTAGGAAACTCAACAATATTGGGCAGTGAAACTCTTGGAGGACATCAAGAATAGGGGTGTCATATAGGGGTGCCAAATTTTTTGTTGTGACCACATTGCAATGTGGATTTTGTAATCACTGGCTCTAATGTTTGTAACATGGCCATTTTGGATCCAATCCTAGACCATTTTGGATACAATCCTAGGTCATAGCGTTCCCTACTATTTGCAACATTGTTGTTGGCTTATATAACTGTCTTGAGGTTTCCAATGTAGACCCAGGTTCTTCGCGGTTCAAGGAACCAACAAAACCCCTTTTCAGCGGCCCTTTCGAAGACAGTCTAAGAACAGACTAAGGTCTCACCCGAGGCGAAGTTATGGGGGAGCTATGGAATTAGGTTTCCATAGCTATGTGATGAGTTGTTTAAACAAATCTAACAAGCAGCGCGCTGCAGAGCTCATGCTGCGTACTGAGGACTGTGTGATGATCACCATCGTCGCGGTCAACACTTCTACAAGTTAAGATGCTTGCACAACCAGCGCATCCAGGGATTGCGCGGTTCGGCCCTAGGATTCGATCGACAGGACAACGCAACTAACTTATACACTTCCTCTTCGGACTTAACCACTATTTATGACTCTACTTAGTGATTTTTTCATTCGTCTACTACCTTAGATTATTTAGGCTTGTGACTTATGTAACGGGATGAAATACATTGCTCTGCGCACTTCCGGTGCTGCGCTTCAAGGGAGTCGCACGGCACGAACTCTCCTTCTTAAGTGCTTATCTAAATGACTTATGCATTCGTTAACTCAGAAATACTGTGCATTCAACATTCATCCATACATGTGATACTTAACATATTATTCCCATCTCATTCCCATGGCGAATACATATAAAAGCATAAACACATCAACTGATAAATGAGAATTCAAGCATTCATTGTAAGCAAAAAGACAAGTTCAAAACACATAAACAATCACACTGCACAAGATTTAACGTGGTTCACCCCTAGGATGGGAGCTATGTCCACAGGAACTGTTGTTGTATTAGTCTTTGGGAAGGGTACAACAGTTCCAGTCTGCGCACTCAGCTGCAGACTCTCTTCTCTCTCAATAGGCCTCTACGTACACAGCTTGCAGAGCCTTTACAATGGCAATCCAAATAGGTCTTGCTTAAGATTATACAATGAGATAAAAACCCAACACCAGAGATTAACCCTTTCCCTTACAAAATATGCCCATTTATAGATCATGCCCGTAGGTCATGTCTTTACAATAGCTAGGCGAAACCCTAAGGGTTTCCAAAACTGTCATGGTTTTCAGCTAACCGGACTTGTTGGCTTCTGGTATCGAATCTTCCATCGTGGCCATCCTTCTGCACATGGTCATGTCACTATCAGCCCCTTGTTGCGCGACGCCAACAGGTCGCTTTCACCGAGCCATTCCTCCTCTAATGGCCTTATGCGACTAGTTCATGTAGTGGTTCCTTGCATGTGTGACCAGTCTCTTTCCTCCGCTTTACTCCTTACCCATCACCTGGTACTCATGGAGCATATTTACTAAAAATAGACCACCAATGGTCTAACCAGAACATGTGTCATCTTCCGTCTAACCTTCTGCCTTGCTAGATCTTTGTAGATCAGGGTCCTCACAGTGCTATCTCCTCGCAGTGGTGTACTTCGCAGCTCTTCCGACGCTACGCTGTGCTAAACTTCACAGCTTCCCAACATTGACTTGTTCAAAAAGTCTCCAACTTAACTGTGCTTCACTTTGCAGTGCCAAAACATGAATTACACAAAAAATGCCCCACTTGGGCCAGGCCCAACAGGCCCCTAACACTTACATGTGGCTCGTCCCTGATCCACCTTGAACTTCTACTTATCCAAGCTGTTCTTCTTCTGGCAGAGCTAATTTAGCAGCAAATTATTGATAGGTTGCGCTCAGCTTAACAACCGTATCCTTAGCATCATGTTCCATATTTCTGATGGTGTCTAACACATCGGCATCTATATCATCGTCAGTTTGCTCCTTGACTGAATCATGCACATCACGCAGTTCTATCATCTTCGCTTCTATCTTCTGTGATATTTCATGAGCTTCTGTTTGGAGGGACTGCACTTTGTCGCCAGCTTCAGCCTCCCTGTCCCTCAACTCTTGAACTTGCTTCTTCAGTTCTTTAAATTCTGAATATCTGCGAAGGCGCTCTCTTGGTAGCAGATCCTTGACCTATGCATTCAGCAATTCTAAAGTTTCCTGCTTATCCTTCGGGGTGTTCTTGACTTCTAGCAGCTCTGGGTTCTCTTCTAGGGTGTTTGCAGGCTATTGCCGAAAGGGCCGGTGAAAAGGGGTTTTGTTGGTTCCTTGAACCGCGAAGAACCTGGGTCTACATTGGAAACCTCAAGACATTTAGATAAGCCAACAAATGGTTCAGTTTCTGGGATGGGAGCCATGTCCACATGAACTGTTGTTGTATTAATCTTTGGGAAGGGTACAATAGTTCCAATCTGCGCACTCAACTGCAGACTCTCTTCTCTCTCAATAGGCCTCTGTGCACACAACTTGCAGAGCCTTTACAATGGAAATCCAAACAGGTATTACTTAAGATTATACAATGAGATAAAAACCCAACACCAGATATTAACCCTTTCCCTTACAAAATATGCCCATTTTATAGATCATGCCCATAGGTCATGTCTTTACAACAGCTGGGCGAAACCCTAAGGGTTTCCAAAACTGTCACGGTTTTCAGCTAACCGGACTTGCTGGCTTCTAGTAGTGAATCTTCCGCATGGCCATCCTTCTACGCATGGTCACGTCGCTATCATCCCCCCTGTTGTGCGCACGCCAACAGGTTGCTTTCACCGAGTCGTTCCTCCTCTAACGGCCTTATGCGACTAGTTCATGTAGTGGTTCCTTGCATGTGTGACCAGTCGCTTTCCTCCGCTTTACTCCTTACCCGTCGCCTGGTACTCATGGAGTATCTTTACCAAAAATAGACCACTGATGGTCTAACCGGAATATGTGTCGTCTTCCGTCCAACCTTTTGCCTTGCCAGATCTCCGTAGATTGGTCTCCTCGCAATGTTGTACGTCGGAGCTCTTCCGACGCTGCGTTGCACTCAACTTCGCAGCTTCCCAACATTGACTTGTTAAAAAAGTCTCCAACTTAACTACACTTCACTTTGCAGTGCCAAAACTTGACATGCACAAAAATTGCCCCAATTGGGCCAGGCCCAACAATTGTAATTAGGTTAGTATCAACAATATATTCACTGTTTTTGTATTTAATGTTGCATTTGATAATATTTGAAAGACCTAACTTTAAATTATTTTTAAGTGTGTTTTTTTTAATGTAGAACTCTTCCAAGATGACACCCCTATGTTTCCTTCCTTCTATAGAGCCCTATATTCCTTCTATATAGAGCAATAAATATAGAGCCCTATATTCCTTCTATGATGTATGTGGCATGGTCTAGATCCTTAAACATGGACTACAAGCCTTAAAGTAACGGTTAGGATAGAAACCCATCACTATAAATTTGGTCCTAAACTATCACTACTATTCCTAATTGTTATAAATTTGAACCCATCACTACTATTCCTAATTGTTAAAATTGGAGACATAAGCATCTTGTAGGCCAAAGGTTCTTTATTTAGGGCCTAAATCATTACTTAAATTTCTCTAATATGTTAAATTTCCCCTCTATAGCTGTTGGGTTGGGATTGAGGGCTGTGATACCCATCCATGCGATGCTAACTCATAAAAACATGCCCATATTTTTCTCCAAGGAATGTTCCATAGAGGGCTCTCATGCATGACTTATTACACCTAAGAGCAATGAGTATGACCTAAATACAGTGTTCTGACTTTGAGAGATGGCTTGGGACACAAGACCCACCTTTCTTTTACCTAATCCTTGAAATTGACTCTAAATGCCAATGATTACTTCTACAAGGTTTGAGTCATGGTTTAGTTGGTTGTGCAATGCCCATGAGTCATGGTTTAGTTGGTTGTGCAATTCCCATGAGTCATGGCTTAGTTTAGTTGGTTTAGTTGGTTTAGTTTAGTTGGTCAATGCCTATGTAAACTATTATCAATTATTCAGTCCATAGAACCTTCATGAAAATTACAATTTCACCCTTTCAACATAACTCTGTAAATAAACATAACAAGTTTGCATAATAATTTTGCATAAAAACAATTATGGAACTTTGTAATAAGCGGGCCTAGCATATCCTTCATCATAAATTTTGCATATCAATTATGCATTATAACAATTTTTTAACTCTGTAATAATCATAAACCCATACTGCAGGGATTGCAACTCTACAATCAATCCATAAACCCTAACCCTACTGCTGGGATTACAACATAAACCAACAACAATTCATAAAACCTAACAAATTCACCTTAAACCTAACCCTACTGCAGGGATTGCAACACAAACCAAGAACAAAATAAATTCATAAACCCTAAAAAATTCATAAACCCTTACTCCAACATAAACCATACTACTCATATTTACAATTATGCCATGTAAACTATTATCAATTATTCATCCCATAGAACCTTCATGCAAAATACAATTTCACCATTTCAACATAACTCTGTAAATAAACAACAATTATGCATGACAAGTTCGCATAACAAGTTTGCATAATAATTTTGCATAAAAAAAATTATGGAACTCTGTAATAGGAAGGCCTAGCATATCCTTCATCAACAATTTTGCATATCAATTATGCATTATAACAATTTTTTAACTCCGTAATAAGCATAAACCCATACTGCAGGGATTGCAACAATTCATAAACCCTAACAAATTCACCTTAACCATAACCCTAGCCAACAACAATTCATAAACCCTAACAAATTCACCTTAACCCTAACCCTACTGCAAGGATTGCAACACAAACCAACAACAAAATAAATTCATATAAACCCTACTGCAACATGAACAAATTCATTATTCATTATTCATCATTCATAATTCAAGGAGCACAATTCCAGCATAATAAGGAGCACATTCATTATTCACCAAACAGTTCAAACGTAAACCCACCAAAACAGTTCAAACGTAAACCCACAAAACCATGCTACAGCGAATGCAATTCACCACTGCCGCAAATGCGAAATGCAATTCACCAATTCACCACTACCGCAAATGCAACATAAAAAATGTAATGCGAAATGCAATTCACCACTGCCGCAAATGCAACATAAACCACAAATAGTTGAAACTTAAACCAACAAAACGTTGCAGCAACGAATGGAACATTAACCTAGTAATTCACCAAAATGGAGCTATCAGCAATTTCTAGCATAACCACAGATTATAACAAGCACAAGCAGGAGCAGGCCCGGCATACCAAATCCTGACAGCCTCAAACAGTTCAATGGAGCTATCAACAATTTCCAGCATAACCACAGATTATAACAAGCACAAGCAGGAGCAGTCCCAGCGTACCAATTCTCGGAAGCCTCAAACAGTTCAATGGAGCTATCAACAATTTCTAGCATAACCACAAATTATAACAAGCACAAGCAGGAGCAGGCCCGACATACCAATTCCCGGCATCCTCAAACAGTTCAAACTTAAAGAACGAAATGCAACCTTAAACTAGTACCCAACAAGAAATGCAATTCATAAACCTAGAAATGCAGCAGAAAAGGTCCACACAATCCCAAGCAGGTTGAGAGTGTTGAAAAACACAGTCGCAAGTATGGCTGGTAGGAACCCTACCAGTGAGCCATCACTGTGCCACTGTCGTGCCACCGAACAAACCCATGAATAAACTCGAGTAGGGAGGGACCATCACCACCGAACGAATACGAGCAGGAAGACACTATTGCCATCACCGAACCCATTGAAGCAGGAACCCACCATCTCCACCACCGAACCGACGGAAACCTCCAACAGGGTCTACTGTAGATAGGCTCATGGGCCTATGGTGCACCACGGGCATGGGGAAACCTTCCATGTCGGGAGAACCAGTGGATAAAACCAAGTGCACCAGTGAACACCATCCAAATGGGAGTAAGGCACCTTCCATCCGCAACAGCATAGAACCACAACAAGATATGACCAGAACTAGAGCAGGATACAGACAGAATGCAGGGCGACATGAACAGGTAATGGGGTGGTGAAGCGACCACCGATCGAGCCTGAGAAAGATAACACAGGAGAATAGAGTGTATGCTAGAAAAGTGCAATATGACCGTGAAAAAGCATGCCAAAAATACTGCTTTAAAGAGCCCACCCACCATGACAAGTGGCGCTGCCGTATGGACCATGTGGTGAGGTTCCCACATGGAGTGGGGAGTGGAGCCAAGTGGGGTGTCCAACAACTGGCATCCCTCCCCTACATTAACTGGTTTTCCTAAGTTTTTCGTAGGGACCCTCTTATTTTTAGAACAACTTTTTGTTTGCTTGCTTGAAAACCTTTCTGATAACCTTCCTGACATCTCAGTCAGTGCAGTCGATGAAACCTTGCAATCAATGCATCCCTGCAAACTTGTTGCATTAACTAACATGCCCTAGCAACCTAGTGCACCTAACAACTGCTGCGTTCCTAGACATGATTTTTCCTCGCTTCGGCCTCTATACATTTGTTTGGCACACTACATTACTTCTTTGCATGGTAGGTTGCATAAAAGAAGTCATGTTACTTTGTGCCTGCCTTCCGTAATCATCCATAAAATTCTTTTGAACTCCCCCTCCCGTATGGCAGACTAGGCATCATCTTCCACTCTTCTTGTCTCTGTTTAACCATTGTGTATGGTGTTCAAATCTCCAAGTCATTTCAACCATGTCTGAGTCGCTGCCAAACTCCATTGACGTCCATGAGCTGAAACGCTAGAGATTTTGAAGTCCAGGATCTGAAACGCCACAGGCATTATCAACCAAGGCACATTGTTTTTTAATGGGAATTTTTCTTAGGCATGTCCATTCAAAACTGGAAGATGCATGTAATCAATGCAACAACTTTTCCTGCCATGTGAACACTTTCAATCTCTTTTAAGTTTTTGCTTCCTGAATAAATTGTATATTGGTCATTGAAATCACAACGGATGAGTTTGTTGTTGTATTGTGACAGGCTGAGTTCTGGATATGCCTTGTTTTGAAGTTGTTTGGGTACTTACCAGGAATAATATATGCCATTTATGCTATCACCAAGTGGCACCGTGAATGAGAATAAGTTTGGTGTTATGTAAATCTCCTTCTAACAGAGTTGAATTTCTTTATTCAATTGTTTGTAAAATAGATGATCGAAACTCATGGATTTGTTGTTGTCAAGCAGCCACTGGAGATGCTCAAGTTCTAAGTTTGTTGGGTTTTTTTTTTCTAAATAAATGGTATTTACTTTTTATATATCTAGACAAGAGTAAGCCTAAATGGTTTACAAGCTTCCTCGTTTATATTTTGTGTAGAAGGTGATGAGAGACAACTTGTAAGTAGTGGCTTAAGAGTAGCACTGGAGACATGAGAGATTGAGGACATCAATAGAAGAATAAGGGATCCCATAGCAGGGAAGGGGCCTAATGGCTTTACTCTTCTTCCCAAATCCAACCCATGCAGGGAATTCGTAGAAGGTGTCACAGCTTATCCCGGTGGCATGATGCAAAACAAGTACTTGTCTTAGATTTCCTCGAACAATAGGGAGGTCCTGAAGCAACCAAGAAGCACGAAATAATTGTCGAGCATCAACTACAATTAGAGAGCTCGGGAGTAAGAGTTATAACAAACCTTCAGCAAAAATATTGTACGAGTTATAACAGTGAGTTTTTCCAATGTGACGGATGAATCAATGAGTATTAAGTTCAATTGTATAGATAGAAAGTATCAGCAATGTAAGTCACTTAGGCATTAAACATATGGACATTGGAATTTCAAAGCATTAAAAAGTATCAATATTTTTTTAGCAAACACTATGACATAGGCACAAGTTGCAGCTCATTATAAAAGACAATATCTTGCTATTGAACATGTTGAGCATAATGTAATCGATGTGTAAGGGGTGTAACAAAGCATATATTTGAGCATAATGTAATCAATGTGTAACAAGTGTAACAAAGCTTATATATTGAGCATAATCTAATCAACTTGTATCCGACATAACGAATCATTGGAATGTGAAAAGAGCATGGAAAATGAAACATGTATCCGACATAATGAAGCATTGGAATGTCATCACATCACAGATTAAGCAAATTTTTGGGTGATTGAGTTTAAATTAAGCTCACTTTAAACTCAACAAAATATTAAGCTCATATCCACTTAATTTTTTAATGAAAAACAAAATATTAAGCTCACATCCACCTAATTTTTTAAACGAAACTTAATAAGCCATTCTGCAACAAAGAAAAGTTCACACGTTCACGAGTTACAACATTCTTTAAATTTCAAATTTAGGATGTCCCATCAGCATTAATGGCATTAGATTGATCAAATGTTGGTAATATTTTAATGATTTGAGATCTTATGATGGTAAAGTTTGAATTGAAGTTTTATTTAACGACAATAGAATTAAACCCTTTTAAAAAATAATTTGCTTGTCTATTTCTTAGGGGAGCTATGGATCAACTTCTTGGTATATTTTAATGATTTGAGATCTTATGATTGTGTAATTTGAATTGAAGTTTTATTTAACAATAGTAAAATTCAATTATTTTAAGAAAAATGATTGACCTGTCTATTTCTTAGGGGAGCTATGGATCAACTTCAAAACTTTATTGTGGATGTCAAGTACATAGAAGTTAAAGTTAATTTGTTTTCATTATGGAATCATTATTTTAAAGTTATATTTTACATTTTTCTGGCCTCTCTCTAAAAATTAGTAAATTTGTGTTAAATATGGAATAAATGTTATATTTTTAAACATATATGAAACAAACATAATAGGGTTTGATGGAGTAAATATATATGTCTTAAAGATATAATATAGTTATTTTAGGTCTATTTTTTAATGTTGATAATATGCTTCCAAAGAGATCAACTCCAAAGACTTCAAAGGGTGCATCCATGAAGGTGGTTCATGATTTTTGGCAAGCGAAGCGCCAAAAATTTGTGCTGGGACCTTCGATCGACGTTTTTAAAGCCCTCGATCGAGGGTTTTAGGATACCTCGATCGAGGGAAATAAAAGACCTCGATCGAGGTATTTAGGATACCTCGATCGAGCAATTTCTCAATCGAGGGCTTGGTTAGAACCTCAATTGAGCAATTGCTCGATCGAGCTGTTGAAATAGTAAAAAAAAAAAAAACAGGGCTGCGGCCGACCCGCTTTGTTTGAACGAAAATGACACTTCAAAGGAGCTCAACCGAGAGAGACAACTCAACCGAGGAGTTGCTGCCACGCCACGCCACACCATGTCAGCCACTCCACCAGGTAAGTTGATCCTAAACCCCTATTTATTTTTTAATAAAATAAAATTTCTTGTTTTTTTTGGTATAAATTTGTATCAACCGGCAATATTTATGCTGCCGGTTTTAATTCTAAATGTGTATTGGCAAGCAGAAATGTTGCCGAATTACACATTTGGAAATAAAACCGAAAACATAAATGTTAAACACGTTTAAATTTTAAATTTATGTTGTATTTATTTTTTCAAGTTATTAATATTTGTGATTATATCAATCGGCAACGTTTATGCTGTCGGTTTTATTTTAAAATGTGTTTTGGCAAGCAGAAATGCTACCCATTGTTTTCAATCCTCTGAGAATCCCACGAGGATTGAAAAAAAAATATACATATTTCAAAATAAAATCGACAACATAAATGTTGCCCGTTTTTTTTCCAATATAAGTTCATATAACCATGTAACAAAACCATTAACATTAAAAAAAAATTGAAAACATGTAGCAATTTCAATTTGAAATTTGAATTTGATATTGAAATTGAATTTGAAAATTGACATTTGAAATTGAAATTGGTATTGGAAACTGGAAATGGAAATGTAAGTGGAATTGAAATTGGAAGTGGAAGTGGAAATTTAAAATTTGAAAATTGCAATTTGAAATTTGACTTGTGACTTATCAGTGTTCACTGATCACAATTGCAATTTGAAGTTTCAAAATTGAAAATGAAAATGAAAACCAAATTGAAAGAAATTGAAATTGATATTGAAATTGAATTTGAAATTTGAAATGAAATTGAAATTGAAATTAAAATGTAAATGAAAATTACGAATTTGAAATGGAATTAGAATTGGAAATCGAAATTGAAATTGGAATTTGAAATTGAAATCCAAATTTGAAATTTTGAACTTGAAATTAAAATTGATTTGAAATTTGAGATTGAAAACTGAAGTTGAAAGTGAAATTGAAATTGAAATTTAAAATTGAAATGAGTAAATAAAAATGAAATTGAAATTGAAATTAGAAATTGAATTTGGAATTCGAATCATAATTGAAATGTAAATTGCCCAGATGCAGGTGTTAATATTGAACTGGCCATGGAAAGGAGCACCACTCTCTCGCCTGGAATTGTGGCTCCCCCACCTGGCAGTGGATCTCAGCCAGCCCCCTTCCCCTGGTGGCGTCTTTAAGAGGGTGTCCTGAACTAGAATAGCTGGCATCCCCACGCGCGACTGATTTAACTGCTATGACGCACTGGTGGTTGACATTAATGCCGACTCATTCGTCTATGTCCTATCTCCACTACTGAATCCTCCTTTCCATCATGATCTCTCATGTGAGGCCTGGACACTCCCTCTCCAAGGATCTAGATATGAGGTATCCTCTGCATGCTTAGGATGTTATCACCTGCTTCTGTTATTCTTTGCCTGTTCTGACCGCTGAAAGCTCTGCTCCTTCTCTGTTCTCCTGTGAACTCGTTGATAGAGCCATAACTCGTCCGCGTGGTACCTGCAAGCGTGGCCCTAGTCATGGCATCAATCGGATTTCCACTTCCACGGAGAATGATAAGAAATCCATCAACGGCTATGATGATAATGTCACTACTCCTGTTCACAGGTTGGTTGATGAATGGGAAGCAAACAGCGTCTTTGATATTCTTTCCTCTGGTAACCAAGGTAATCAAATCAATTATTACGGGTTGATGAAGAAAATTTTGGGTACCCTAGTTGAGGAAATGCTGGCTAACTAGAACATGGCCAAGGTCTCTATCATGGACACCAAGACTCACATGGTCCACCTGGATGAAATGCTCACTGCTCTGGAATCGAGCTTGGCTGGAGGTAAATACTCTTTCCTCGGCAATTTCGCTCCTCCCCGCGACTCTGGTCCTGAATCTCGCACAGAGGGCCCAACTGGTAAAATGAACATTCAAGTAGAAGGCATCGCCACCATAACTGATTTATAGGATTCGGGAACCACTCTACATGAGTCCCTTGGCGTAGCTTCTACAGAAGTATCTGTTCCTGTTTGGGGATCCACTATGTGGGAAGTATCTCCTGCTGTGGTCATCTTACAGGGGGGCCCTCCCCCTGGTGCCTCCTTCCCTATACCCTCGACTATCAACTCTCTGCACTACAAAATGGTAAGGAAGTCTGATGACGTCGTTGTTACTCTACGCAAGACTGAGCCGTTTCCTCCCAAACTCCTGGTTCAATGTTGGGATGAGGATTTCTTCGATAGTTGTCCTGTAATTGAAGACAAGCCCAATCCCCAAAACACAGATGCTAGCACCTAGAGCTGCTCCGAGAGAGCCCAGCTCCTCTTTTTGTGGTTAGTGTATCGGGTTTCCTTATTTTGGCTTATTGGTTTATTGTTATGATTTGGGTTGTTTATCTGAACAGGTTCAGTCCTATGTTTTCAATGGTCGTTTATAATTATGTCAATGACTCTTAGCCCATAGGTGGGCAGGTCTACAATGGCCTTTTTTGAACTTTATGCTCTACAAGAAGCTTCAGAATGCGCTCAGATCTACAGACTCTCTTGTGCATGTAACATTTTTTGTACTAAAATATATTTTCTCTATGCAGTTTACTAAAAAAAAATGAAATGTAAATTTGAAATTGAAAATTGAAAATTCAAATAAAAATGAAAATTGAGAAATTGAAATGGAATTGGAAATTGAAATAGAAATTGAAATTGAAACTTGAAATTTGAAATTGAAAACTGAAAATGAAGTTGAAATTTGAAATTGAAAATTAAATTGATATTTGTAATTCATATTGAAATGGAATTTGAAATTTGAAATAAAATTGAAAATTGAAATTGAATTGGGAATGAAAATTGAGAATTGAAAATGGAATCAGAATTGGAAATCGAAATTGAAATTGAAATCGAAATCGAAATTTGAAATTGAAATTGACATTAAAATTGATTTGAAATTTGAGATTGAAAACTAAAGTTGAAAATTGAAAATTGAAATTGAAATGGAATTTGAAATTGGAATTAGAATTAGAATTAGAATTAGAATTGAACTTGAAATTTGTAATAGAAATTGGGTGATTCCATGAAGATGGGTAACTATTTTTGGCCAAATATGACGATGAAAAACGGAATTTTACCCATGTATTAAATTGAAACCCTCGAAACTCATATTTTCCAAATGAATTTTGACATGTAGTTAAAAAAAGAAATGTAGAGAATTATGTTGGCTTTCCAGTGATATTTTTTTTTTAAATATACCAATGCCATTTATCGTGTCGAATTTTCATTTAATGAAATGTGTGTACTTAAAAATCTGAAAAGCAATTAACAAGTAGTTTGTGTGTGTGCACGATAATTTAATGTTAAAGTAATAATTTTAAAAAATGAAATATGTGAACATAATCTAGATAGAATGCACTAGTGCTTACATATTTTTATTTTTATTTTTCTCGAAAAATTATATTTATTATTATTTTTTGAAACTGACCAATGAATATTTCAGTTACATTTTGCACACACGTGTGTGTGTACGAAATCTTTTGATTGTTTACATAATTTGAAAAACTAAAAGTACCATTTTGAAGAGGACGCGTTTATCTAGTGCTTGTGTATTTTTTCAAATTTTTTGAATGTTGTGGATTTATCTTTGAGCAAGGTTTTTTCGGCAAGGTTTTTTAGGGCACGTTTTAGTAGAAATTTGAAAACAAAAGACATACGAAGATAAATTTTCATAAATTTTATGTATCTGGATAGAGGATTCATTGATGAATCCAATGGTATCAAGTCCTCCCATTAATGTGTATTTAATGACATGGTTTAACCCTTTGGAAGGTAAACAAAACTTTCATTCTGCAGTGAAAAGGGATCTCGGCCTATTTTTTAAGCCATCGAAGGTTTAACAAGACCTCGATTGAGGTATGTTGAAGCCCTAGATCGAGGTATTAACAAGACCTTGATCGAGGGTTTTAACAAGACCTCAATCGAGGTATGTTCAAGCCCTAGATCGAGGTATTTGCTCGATGAAGGGAATGTAAAATAAGCTCAATTGAGGGCTTGTCTATGTAAAAAAAATATAAAAATGAAATCGGGAAAGGAGTTGGACAATTAATGTTGCCAACTACCATTCCCTCGTAAAAATATCAACCAACCTCTATATATTCAACAAACAATTCATAAAAAACGCTAATTTAACTCATTGCTAGTTTATTTTCAATCAGAGCTTTGTCATTTTGATGTTTGAATTAGAGCTTTGTTATTTTGATATTATTGAATTAGAGCTCAATAGACATGTAAGATGTCTTTGTAGACATATTTCAAGATTTCATACTAACATATTGTTGTTTGTTTTCATTGTAGATTGATGGGGAGTCAAATAAAAAGACAAAGAAAACATGCTAGACAACAAAATGACAATTCCAAGCGTGAGAAAAATAGAGAACGAATGAGACAACAAATACCAAGCTTGAGAGAAGAAGAAGATGGACATTTGGTGCAACAAATTCCAATGGAGGAGAACCAAGGTAAATTATTGAATTACATGCTATCATAATTTAAATATCATGCTACATAATTTACAAAATTAGTAACAATTTTCCAATAAATTTAACTAAATTTCATAATTTAATTTGTTTCGTATTTATTTGTAATGATAAATTCTTTTTTTTTTCATCCATTTGTTATTTAAATTTCAAAGTTTGCAACAATTTTTATGTTAAATGAACAATTTTCAAGTGGCTAACAAATGTTATTGGAACAATTTTCAAATGAAACATGTATATTTAGATTCTATTTTTATGTTAATGTGTACATATTTTTAACTATTTTCAAATTATTTCAAAGTTGCTAACAATTTTCAAATTATTTCAAAGTTGCTAACAATTTTCAATTTTCAAATTATTTCAAAGTTGCTAACAATTTTCAATTTTATTGTCCAACAATTTTCAAATGAAATGTACACTTGTATTCTATTTTCAAGCTAAAATGTATGTACATATTAACTATTTTCAAATTTCTAAGTTACTAACAATTTTCAATGTTATTAGAATAATTTTCAAATTAAATGTACACTTGGACACTATTTTGAAGTTAAAATGTACATATTTAACTAATTGCAATTTTCTAAGTTACTAACAATTTCAAGTTAAATGTAATTTCAATTCTTGTTTTGTTATTTGCTAAAAAAATATAAATGTATAGCCTCAATGTGATCTCCAAGTCTCAACATTTGTTGGTTGAAATAACTATTAATGCCTAATTTTAACTTACCCTCATTTTATTTGAAATGAACATTATGATAGTTATGTATTAGATAGAAAATTCAATTTGAAAACAAATGAATGAATATTTTCATAGCTATGGTGGTTGACAATATTTTAATAGTTATGAATATTTGAAAACAAATGAATGTTCAAAGAACTAAATTATAATGTTTACTTTAAAAAAATTCCATTTAAAGGTTCCATCTATCACATACTTTTATTTACATAGCATGACATCACCAAGATAATTATGTTTATTTTTTATGGTTTTTGTTGAGACTATTTTCAAAAATATTTGAGGGTGAATTTCTATAAGGATTTTAATGGGTGCAATGTTGTAAATTTGAAAGAAATGTGTTTTTGTTGAGACTATTTATTTAAATTTCTCAGGTTTATAATCAAATCAACTTACACTTCAAAATATTTTCATAGTTAATGTATTTCCAATTCATGTACCAATTTTTTCTATGCATTAATGTAGGGATAAGTTAACTTTTTTTTTCCTATAGTAGGTATATAATTTATATTTCAATTTTTTTAACAATTTTCAGGTTAAATGGATAATTTTCAAGTTAAATTGATAGTTATGTATAATTAGTTGGAAAATTCAATTCACACTCAATTTTCAATTTGTCAATTTCTACATCAAATTTCAAGTTACAAGCAATTTTAAAGTTCAATGCACGAGTATATCAAGTTATTAATAATTATCTTGAGTTAAATATATATACTTCATTTTCAAACTTTACTAGCAATTCTCAAACTAAATGTACAATTTCAAGTTACATGTACGTATTTAGTTATTTTGAAATTAAGTTACAAACAATTTTCTTGCTTTAATGTATTTTCAATACTTGTACCGAATTTTTCTTAAGTCACTAGGAATTTTCAATTTGTCAATTTACATGTAACAAATTTCAAGTTACTAGCAATTTTAAAATTAAATGTACAAGTTACTACCAATTTCAAGTTACAAGCAATTTCAAATTTGACTAGCAATTTCAAACTGTACTTCTAGAACAATTCTCAAGTAATTAAGTTAGCAATTTCAAGTTACAAGCAATTTCAAACTTTAGTAGCAATTTCACATTTCAAGTCACTAGCAATTTCAATTTTTACTTAGAACAATTCTCAAGCTAAATGTATTAGTTAGAAAATTCAATTCACACGTAATTTTCAATTTTTCAATTTCCACATCAAATTTTAAGTTACTAGCAATTTTAAAGTTCAATGCACAACTATCAAGTAACAAATTTTCAATTTGTTAATTTACATGTTGTGTAGGGAGAGATTATGGTCAGACATCACATCATGGTGATCAAGAATCGCATGACCCTGTTCCCCCTCATGATCCTGATTAGCCATCACATGACACCTTTCCCTCTCACATTGAAAGTATAATTGGGAGTTGCAGTGAGGTTGGAAGGGGTGGAAATTTTCTAGAGGATTGTGCAGTTGTTTCTGCACAAGAAGAGATTGGGAACTCGATCCCTAGTCGGAGAGTTAGAAAGCATGTCAGTAACATAATCAAGTCATATTTTGAACAACATTCAATGATGGCACAAACTCAAATCCTACATGGGTTGATAAAAACACAAAAAATTGAAATGTGCCACAAATTTGTTGGGTTTTCAAGATGTTAAAACAGAAAAGACATGCGAGAATGCAATAGAAAATGTAAGAACTGCATTATCTTCGTTTGGAAAATCAAGAAACAATGATACCCGAGCTACTCGTAGGACAATTACAATGGCTATTGTGGCACAAAGCACCTCAAGAAATCGAATGGTATCAGCATGGCATCATTGCTCAATGTTTCAAAAAGAACATTGCTCAAATATACTAAATTCAGGGTCCGGATAGATGAAAATGATGAAGCTGCTTGTTGGGCTCTTATTTGTAGGGAACCATATTGAGGTAGGATGGCAGCAGGCATTAGAGAGAGGTGATATAGTTTTGGGATAGCCATTCTCGTGCTATTCCAGATCGAAAGTATGTCCTGCGACAATGTTTATCCAAAGGAATTTATCAGGAGCACTGTAAGCATGTGATGGAGATGACGGGAGTTGCGCTTTACGAGGAATTCCAAGAAACCAATCCTGGTGTTCAAATATCATTTAGCATGTTCAACAAATTGAAACTGTGGTATATTAGGCCGAATACGATTCGCGACACTTGTTGCTGTCGGTACCCACGTTGAATTTGAACTATACTATTACACATTTCTGGATTTTTGCAAAAGGCACTGGAATGATGTACTAGCTCCTCACACAGTGCGAAATTTTATTTGTATGATACTATGCAACAGGAATCCTGAACACGTGTTTTTCAATAAGAGGTGTGTAGGTGGGAGAAAATTCCATGAATGTGGTGATTCAACATTGTTCCATAGGAACTTTCCTATCGATCCAACACAGCATGGATTGTCAGATATCACAGTTAAGTGGAAGAGGTACGAGTATGTCTCCATGAATACATCATCTTCTTAGTCTGTGCCATCTAAGAGGATCGACTTGCTCGAGGATAAGATTTCTGTTTCAGATTTCATGGAGAAGTTTCAAAGTCAGATTTATAAATACATAAAGTACTCCGATAGGTCCAGGTGGCAAGCTTCATAATTCAAACATTCTCGTGAGGTATTTGCGCTGGGCACAATCTTATCAGTGGTAGAATTTGTGGAGAACTACACTTTTGCTCCTCAGAGAGAGATATAGAGTGAGTACTATCACTCCAACCAGGTGTCTATCTTCGTACATGTATTGTATAGACATGCTCAGGAAAACATTGATGGTAGGGATAGCACTCCTCAGTCACCTGAAGTGATAAAGGAGTACCATTTTTATGTTAGTGATGATCGTGAGCATGACACATTGTTCGTTCAACATTGCTTTGGTTTGATTTATGATTCATTCAGGCAGAGAGGCGTATCATTTGCTCAACACCGGATTTGGTCAGATGGGTGTGCATGACAATTCAAATCGGCACGCTCATTTTATTGGTTGAGTCGCCTTCACAAAGAGACAGGAATCCAACACACCTGGAGCTTTTTTGAAATAGGGCATTAAAAGGGTGAACATGATGGTGCATGTGTATGTGTGAAACGAGCACTTCGGAGGTACCAGATGAGTCATGGTGCAACCCAACTCAAATGATCCACAGAAGTAGTTTATTGGTGCACACGTCATTTGGGACATCAAGGTCGCGAACAAGCAAGGCCGGTGTGTAGGTAATAAACTCCAAACTCAATTAATAAGCTAATAACATTCAATATCATCATTTCCAAAAGAACACATACTCGATAGGAATTTACATATGACAAACTGAATTCTATGCAGGTTCTTTTGGGATAATGCCCTTGGAGATGTGAAAAGATCCATGTCGTGGTATTGTGAGACCATACGTGGTACAAGGAAATTACATTCTATTCGAAGTAAAGACATGGGTGACATATTTTCCATTGAAAAGAGGAAGTATGCTGGTTTTTGCGATTTTTGCATTGATGTAAATGGATGTGGATTTGATCATTGTGAAAATGATGTACATGTGAAACCATGGAAATATTTCTCTCTTAATCCAAAGGGCTCACATCCAATTCCAACATGGCAAGAGATGCACACTAAAGAGGAAATCGTCTCATTAGATCATGATCGAGTTTTTGATATGGTTAGGGAAGGTACAAGAGACTTCATTAAGTTAATTAGTTCATTATATATTACACATATACAAATGTTGTAGAAATGCACATAGGACATTTGAATAATATTTGTAATGTATCTTGCAGGTGATGTATTCGTTGTCATTGCACCCCCCCATAATGAAGAAAATGTGGAATATTATTTGATGCGATGCACACAAATAAAAAGTAGGTTGGTGCGACCCTACCAAGATGGAGAATTCACATACCAAAATGGAGACATGGTTCTAATGGGACACGTTTTTGAAAGAGTCAAAAAACAAGGTGCACATATTATTTACAAAGATTTCATGCCTGAATATATATCATGTCAATACAGTCATTTGGTGGTGGCGGCTCGGATACATCTAACAGAAATCAAGGTGAAGAGAGGTGAGCCAAAGAGATGGAAGATGATAGAAGCTGACCATGATCGTATTATGGAGACTTGCATTCCTATAACCCATTGGCCAGATGATGAGTTACATGTATGCCACTTGCATCATTGACATAGTTTTCATGTTTTCTTGTGTAATATTTTTTTGGATATTTTTGTGGAGGTTGTTTTATAAATGTATTTTTGTAGATGCTTTAATGCCAAGAATAAAAATAGTAGATGGGAGGCTTTTGTGAAAATTGGTTCATGGTGCTCCAATGTGAATACACTTGTTCACGTAATTGAATTGTAATGTTAGACAATATAATGTAATTGTAAAATTTCAATTTTAAATTGTAATGTACATTCTAAGTTTAAATTTTGATTTCAAATACAATTGTAATGTAATTGAGAATTTAAAATACATCTATACAATGTAAAATTTTAAATTTTAAATTTTAAATTGTACAATGTATTCTAATTTTAAATTTTGATTTCAAATGCAAAATTATATACATTACAATCCATTGATTTTATTTCATCATCAATTACATTGTATTCCATTATCAATTATATAAAAATATTATCAAATACCAATGTATTGAAAAAAAAATTCATTCAACAATAATCAATTAGTTTTGTTATTGAACATATCAAAGTTAGGACCAATTTTTTTGCGTCTCCTCATTCCATTTAATAAAAATATTGGCACTTGGTGCTACATGGAATATATCATAGGAGATAGAGGGTACAATTCAACTAAAGGGAACTTACACATAATCCTTGAATATATTTTCATGCAAACAATACCCATTGTTGGAACAACTCACAAACATTCACTATAATTTCTAACCATCAAACCTTCTCAATTTTTGGATTGCATGCATCAAAAACCATCTTTATCATGCAATTTTGCACGCATAGGCATGGAATCTCTTTGAGGGAAATTAGTTAGTATTATATGGCCTTGCTTGCGTAAAAAAGCCTCAATTATCAAACAAAAACACAACTTGTACATGCATTTGTTTTTGATAGACATGGAAAAGTAATAATGAAAGTTGGAAAGACTTTGACATAACAATTTGTTCCTTTCTTAAAACGTTAAATGACTATGTGGATTAAAAAATGAGGTGATGCATAATACTCCATTGTTATTAGCACAAACACCACCCTTAAAATGATTGCTAAATAAAAGGAAGAAACATAATAGTAAGTATCATGTGTTTTAAATAAGATTTGGTGATTTTTTCTTTTCATCTAGATTAGAGCACACACTTAAAGAAAAGAACATAAAGATCACCTACATACAATAGAACTTGTTATTACACCAAATATTTTTGAATTTGACAGAAATCTATCACAAACAATACCAAAATGGCATCAATCAATCATTGATTGGTTGTAACTAGATAATTTTGTCTCAAGGGATATTTCACACTCTCAATGGACAAAAACATTCTTGTATACAACAACACATTGAATTTTCAATTGAAATTACACATTAAATTTTGCATGTAATTGAATTGGAATGTGGAAATTGTAATTGAATTCTAATGTGTAGACAACATAATGCAATTATAATTTCAATTTTCAATTTCAAATGTATTCTAATTTTAATTTTTGATTTCAAATACAATTGTAATGTAATTGAGAATTTAAAATATATCTATACAATGTAAAATTGTAAAATTTAAATTTTAGATTGTACAAAGTATTCTAATTTAAAATTTTATTTCAAATGCAATTATAATGTAATTGAAATTGAACTTTTAAATTGGAACAACACATTGAATTTTCAATTGAAATTACACATTAAATTTGAAATTTTAATTTTAAATTGTAATTGAATTGGAATGTGTAAATTGTAATTGAATTGTAACGTGTATAAAACATAATGTCATTGTAATTTCATTTTTTAATTTCAAATGTATTCTAATTTTAAATTTTGATTTTATTTATGCAATTGTAATGTAGTTGAAAATGAGCTTTTTAATTGTAATTGAATTGGAATTGAAATTACACATTGAATTTCAAATTTTATATTGTAACTGAATTGGAATTGTAATTTCAATTTTAAATTGCAATGTATGTATTCAATTCTAAATTTTGGAAGATGTTCTGTAATGTAGTCGAAATGTGCATTTTAAATTGAACTAAATTGTAACTGCACATCGAGATTGAACTTTTATATTGCAATCACTGCACATTAAATTTGCATTTGAAACAACAAAACATAAATTTGTAACTGTAATAACTATATCCATATGTAATATAAAAAACTTGATTGATTTCAAATTAGATACAAAATACACATGAAGACATCAATATAAGAAAATATACAAAATATGTAACAAAATATCCAAAAGTCCATATCCAAAGTACATATATGATAAAAGTCCATGTATATGTTGAGATATTGTAACTTCTAAGAATATTATATTTGTACTTTATTATTCCGGAGATGTTTCATTCCTCCGTGAAGATCTTATTGTATATCCGGAGATGGTTATTCCTCCGTCGAATTGTGGTAACTTGGGTTATTAGACTTCCCTAGTGGGGGTCGGCCCTGTATGTGTTATGTGGTTCAAAGGGTTATTATACCACCCTAGAGGGGTCGGCCCAGTCAATTGTAGTGGGGTGTTTAACCCAGTAATTAAGTTGGGACCGACCTAGCTTGTGTAAAAGTCAGTTGGGGAACAAGTATAAGTAGAGGAGGATGTTCCTCACTTATCTCACTCATTCATTCACTTGTGAGTGGCGCACTTGTGTGAGAGAGGTCTTCTATGGAGGAGGAGGAGCTCATGTATTTGGCTTACATCTTTGTATTTTTTGATCATCTATATTGAGGAATATTTGTTGGGTTTTCTACCCCATGAGGATTTCCCAGTATAAATCTATGTCTCTTATGTTTATGATGTGCTTGTTGTTTCTTCAGTGATCCTGTATATGCTATTGTTGTGAAATGAAATGTAATGCTGATATTTTCTGTCTTAGCATATTGAATCTTAACATGGTATCAGATCTAACCTGAATGAAGGCAATGTATGGCACTTACGACACTTGCTTCACTTGCAACAATTTGAGGGTTTGGGTTTTATATAGAAAAAATCAGTCATCGTGGAACTTTCTCTATAAATCCATTTTTATGACAGTTCAGGATCTGAAACGTTTACAGGGCATAGATAACATCCCCATGTACCTTGTGTCCAAAGGACACCCTCAGATTCGTTGTAATTTGTGAATTATGATCAGTACAAGTTAGGGTTTCTGCCTCTTCCAAATCTCAGTCATAATCAGGTGACCTACGAAAAAAGGTCATAACTTGGTATAGGAAGCTCCAAATGAAATTTCGTAAAAATTGATAGGTAGTACACAGACTATACTATCTCAGAAAATTTTTTCAGAGGTTGAAGTTGAACCAGTGACACGTGGCACATTGTACAAGTTCGCTCTCCTGTTTTATCCCATAAACAGGTCACATTGCGACACTTGGAATAACTCTCTCTCAAAAAATCCAATTGAGGTCAGACCTATTGGGATGGAAAGATGACAGGTCAGGATACCACATAAAACGTTTTCAGACCCTGTGGATCGAAAAGTTCGTAGTTACAGCAGAAACAATCAGGTAAATATTTCTGTCAAAACAGAATTTGTTTTGGACCACCTTCATTCATGGCTTCCGGAATTTAGGGTTTCGGAGAAAGTTAGAATTTTTGGAATCAAAGTCCACGCCTGAATTCTACTCAGGAAAATCAAAATTTAGAGACCAAGATCAATTTTTTTGGTTGGGTAGAAGACCAGGCTTGATCAAACCCCAGTTCAGGATTTTGATTTGAAAGATGGAAAATTAGGGCTTCAGCAAAAGTTGGAATTTTTTAAGTATGTGACCACGGCTGGAAGCTTTTCAGAAAAATAAGAGTTTAGAGCCTTGGATAGAACCTTTTGATTAGGTAGAAGGGTGGAATCCATCAAACCCTAGTTTGGGATCCTGTCCAAAAGATCCAGAAGTTTCAAAGGAAATTTTTGAGGGATCAAATTTTGGAGATTTCAAAATTGAAGTATGCAAGTTTGACCAGCTCAGCAAGACACATCGTTCCATCCATTCATAAGTGTGAAAGTCAATGATTTAATTTTTAGGGTTTCTCTAACAAACCCTAATCAAGCTCCAGATCTAGTTTCACGGGGAGTTGAGGCTAAGGCCTTACATAAGAAGACTACAAGAAATCTTGACAGGTATGACTTAAGGAGATATATGTATGTCTTGAAATATGATTCTTGATTAAGTTCAGAATATGTTTGTCTTCATAGTACAATCTTGATTAATGTTAGAATTGTCTTATCACCCTAGTAAAAGTATGTGAATGATAGAATACATTCATTGATTAGGGCTATATGATTGTACTAATGCACTATGGTGTTGTATGAGGTTGATGTTGTCTGCTAACAAGATACAGGTACATCACGAAAGACAAAATCAAGTTCCATGACCATGACAACATGAAGACAAAGACTCATCCATAATGTTTGACCATATAGAATCTCTACTTACAAGGTATGTATGACTTTGTTCTACTATGCTTAACTTATGAGATATGCAGGTTCTAGCACAAGGTCTCTAAATCATTGAAGAGAACAAAGAAGATATTGTTTATACATAACTAAGCATGTATACTAATCCAGGTATGTTCTCCTATGTCAAGTTAGAATCCTACTTTGTGCTAGGATCTTAGTATACCCATGTATTGAATGATCATGACCATACATATTCAAGATTATTTAGAATTATAATGTTTTGATCATTTTGAGATTATACTAATGAATGTATGTTTGTGTATGAGATTATGAGGATGACACTAGTGCACACTTGAGCATGCATAGTGGTACAGATTGAATAAAAGTTCAAAAGACATATAGAAGATCAAGCGAGAGGCAACCACACAAACATAAAAGATAAGTATTTGAGTTGTTATTTGAAAACAGTAAATGATATTACTTGTAATAGATTGCATGCATATTTATAATATATCATGCTGAGTGTAAGCATTCATATAGCATTGAACAGTATACTACTAATATGGATATGATTGGTAAGTTGGACAAACATTCCATTGTTGCTTGTCTAGAATGAAACCTCTTTGCTGACATGCTGAGAGCTATGCACACTCTCGATAGTATGTTCTGGTAGAGATGTAAGGCATCTAGATAGCCACTGTATGCATACAAGATATGGAAAAGTGTTGTGCCAAAGTATTGGTCAAGATAGTTGCATAACTATGTAAATGATATCTGTATGCATAATAGGTTATCATGTCAACATGATTTGATGATTATGAAGCATTACTAATCATGTACTTAATCTTGATTTGTAAGAAAGATCATGAAGAATGATGAACACCAAACAAGTGATGGATGTTCAACAAAAGGATTTACAAATCAAACATAATATAGAAAGCTTGTGGCTAGAAGATTCTCTTAGAAAGAGGAATAGAATCATGATGAGATGTTTTCTCCAAGTGGCTAGATAAGACCATTATCTTAATGATGTAATTGAAGAAGAAGTACGAATCAAGGATTCAATTGAAGAAAGCTCTGTTTGGGTACCCAGGATCGATAGTCAATTGATGAGCTTAATGATCACCATGGGTGATGTGGATCTCAACCTTTGCTACAAGGTTGAATATGGTTTCTATACACAGATAACATGGATGCAAGAAGGAACTCACCACAGAGTTCGAATGATATTGAGACTCATATCAGTAGAGCCCTCTGACGAGAGATGGCACAAATAGATATGCAGAAGATCACTCAAATACAAAGTGTGAATGATGTTCAGTCACAAAGGGATATTTGACAGTTTCTTGACAAGCTTGGCCTTTACCAAAAGTAAAGCTGATCCATTACGAATGATGAACCTATCATACTATTATTGTATGTGGATGATCTATTTTTACAAACAGATCATAAAAAGAAAGAAGAAGATGGCTGCAGAAATAAAAATGAAAGATCTCAGATTGATGCATTACTTCCTAGGTCTGGAAGTATGGCAAGGTTCAGAAGGAATATTTCTCATCCCGGAAAAGTATGTTGTGGAAATCTTGAGAAGAATTGATATGTTGGAATGTGAAGCCATGGCCACTCTCATGGGTTACGACTTGAAGTTGTTAGCTGATAACTCCTCAGAGTTAGTTGATGTGACTCTGTACAGACATATTATTGGGTCGTTGATGTATCTGACAAATACCAAGCCAGATATATGCCTTGTTGTGAACACCTTGAGTCAGTATCTAGTGGAAACTAGATGTGTTCACTTGATAATTGCAAATCATGTGATGAGGTACCTAAAGGATACGATATACTTTGATCTATGTTATCTTGGAGATCATGACTTCAGATGGCTACATAGATGTTGATTGGGAAAAAAGTGTATCAAATAGGAAGAGCACATCGAGAGGATGTTATTGTCTGGGATCAACCATGATCTCGTGGTTTAGCAGGAAGCAGTCTAATGTGGCTCTCAGCACAAGCGGAATATATGGCTGCTTGCTATGCTAGTTGTGAAGCGGTATGGATTCAGGATTGTTTGACTTAGAGATAGACCCAACTATGATCCTATGTGACAAGCAGATTTGTATCAAGATGGCAGAGAATCCAGTGTTACATGATAAGTCAAAGCACATAGAGATCTGACATTTCTATATACAAGATATGGTGCAGAAAGGAACTATAAAGTTTGAATTTGTAACAAGTTGCCGATGTACTAACCAAACCTATACCTCAAGTAAACAAGTTACCGATGTACTAACCAAACCTCTACCTCAAGTAAAGTTTGAGTATTTCCGAGACAAGCTTGGTAGGACTCTTCTCGAAAGGGGGAGTGATGTAGACACTGATGATGAGATTGCCCACATCAACAATGAATTTGATGATGAGGATACCTATATTGATGATATGTATACATGTATTGATGAGGGTAACTATGTTGGTGATGCCGACAGAGAGGTTGGTGGATGGTCCTTAGACAGGGTCTAAGTTGACAAGGGGATTGCATCATCCTTGAACACATGTTCTAAAAGGATCCGTAGACAGATGTCTCCGAGAAAGAAGAGGGATTGCATCATCCAACATGTTCTAAAAGGATCTGTAGACAGTTTTCTTCGAGAATGAAGTCCTTAGTGGACAGGTGGGGATTGTATCGTCCCCGGACTTCAGTCCCTTGAATTGATCTGTAGACATATGTATTCGAGAATGAAGTCCTGAGTGGACAAGTGGGGATTGTATCTTCCCCAGACTTCGGTCCCAGAATTGATCCATAGATAGATGTCTCTGAGAATGAAGTCCTGTGTGGACAAGTGGGGATTGTATCTTCCCTGGACTTCGGTCCCAGAATTGATTCGTAGACAAATGTCTCTGAGAATGAAGTCCTGAGTGGACAAGTGGGGATTGTATCTTCCCTGGACTTCGGTCCCGGAATTGATCCGTAGACAGATGTCTCCAAGAATGAAGTCCTGAGTGGATAGGTGGGGATTGTATCTTCCCCGGAATTCGGTCCCAGAATTGATCCGTAGACAGATGTCTCCGAGAATGAAGTCCTGAGTGGACAAGTGGGGATTGTATCTTCCCCAGACTTCGGTCCCGGAATTGATCCGTAGACAGATGTCTCCGAGAATGAAGTCCTGAGTGGACAGGTGGGGATTGTATCTTCCCTGGACTTCGGTCCCAGAATTGATCTGTAGACAGATGTCTCTGAGAATTGAAAATAGGACTGCATTGTCCCTGGACCTCAGTTCAAAAGGTACGTGACGGGATTGCATCGTCCCTAGACATGAGACTTGTCTTAAAGTGATAAGGAATGATCCTCCTGGAAGTTGATCGGGATTGCATCGTCCCTAGACATGAGACTTGTCTTAAAGTGATAAGGAATGATCCTCCTAGAATTTGATCGGGATTGCATCGTCCCTAGACATGAGACTTGTCTTAAAGTGATAAGGAATGATCCTCCTGGAAGTTGATCAGGATTGCATCATCCCTAGACATGAGACTTGTCTTAAAGTGATAAGGAATTTTCCTCCTGGAAGTTGATTGGGATTGCATCGTCCCTAGACATGAGACTTGTATTAAAGTGATAAGGAATGATCCTCCTGGAAGTTGATCAGGATTGCATCGTCCCTAGACATGAGACTTGTCTTAAAGAGATAAGGATTGATCATCCTGGAACTTGATCTGGATTGTATCATCCATGGACCTATGTCCTAAAGAGAGCGGGATTGATCATCCTGTAATTGAATCGTGTGTATTGCAGAGTATGCTACGATGATGATCCAGATCCTGTAGATTGAGATGATGATCCAGATGTTATATATCGAGATGATGATCTAGATGCTATAGATCGAGATGATGATCCAGATGCTGTAGATCGAGATGATGATCCAGATGCTGTAGATCGAGATGATGATCCAAATGTTGTAGGTCAATATAATGATCCAGATGTTGTAGATCGAGATGATGATCCAGATGTTGTAGATCCAGATGATGATCCAAATTTTGTAGATCGAGATGATGATCCAGATGTTGTAGATCGAGATGATGTGATGACGATGTTGATGATCGTATGATGACGATGTTGATGATCGTATGATGACGATGCTGATGATCGTGTGACGACGATGCTGTTGATCATGAGGATCTAGATGATGATATTGCTGCAGCTGTTCAAGTGCTGCAGAAGATTCGGTACTGAAGATGTTGATGTTCCAGTATTGAAGATCTTGAAGATATTCCAGTAACTGGTTGAGTTACTGATGATGTTGAGAAAGCTTCCAATGATTTATAGATGTATCATGTATGATGTTGATGACTCCTTGCTCTTGCAAATGTTGTTATAATATCCTTCTCGTTAAGGAGGAGTGTTGAGATATTGTAACTTCTAAGAATATTATATTTGTACTTTATTATTTCGGAGATGTTTCATTCCTCTGTGAAGATCTTATTGTATATCCAGAGATGGTTATTCCTCCATCGAATTGTGGTAACTTAGGTTATTACACTTCCCTAGTGGGGGTCGGCCCTATATGTGTTATGTCGGTCAAAGGGTTATTAGACCACCCTAGAGGGGTCAGCCCAATCAGTTGTAGTGGGGTGTTTAACCCAGTAATTAAGTTGGGGCCGACCTAGCTTGTGTAAAAGTCGGTTGGGGAACAAGTATAAGTAGAGGAGGATGTTCCTCACTTATCTCACTCATTCATTCACTTGTGAGTGCCACACTTGTGTGAGAGAGGTCTGCTATGGAGGAGGAGGAGCTCATGTCTTTGGTTTACATCTTTGTATTTTCTGATCATCTATATTGACGAAGCTTTGTTAGGTTTTCTACCCCATGAGGGTTTCCCAGGATAAATCTGTGCCTCTTGTGTTTATGCTGTGCTTGTTGTTTCTTCAGCGATCCTGTATATGCTATTGTTTTGAAATGAAATGCAATGATGATATTTTCTGCCTTAGCATATTGAATCTTAATAGTATAAATGATAGAAATCCATATCCAAAACATGAAAATGTATACATAGATCATCCAAAACATGAAAATATATAAAATATGAAAATATCCAAAACATGGAAATGTATAGATCATCAACTCATTGGCCACTACCCCCACGAGGCACTTGATCGACCCTGTGGATGCCTTCGTGTGTAGTAGGCCGATGTTGGCTCTGAGGCGGTAAACTATGAATGAATGCCTCGATCTTTGTCAAGTCAATGGTGATATCCAACATCTGGGTAGGAATCTGGGTAGATGGCCCTTCATCAGTACCACGTGCTCGAGCTGCATCCCAATCATATGTGAAATCCATTGCAGCATCGAAACACGACCATAGCGATGACTGCGTAATATGCCATTAGATGTAATAAGTTAGATTTATTAAAAATTAAAACTAAAACATAATTTAAGTTATAATTCAAAAATTGAAACATAAAGTACATAAATAAATTACTAATGTGATTAAATAACATGATTTGGAACATAAATTAAAACTCACCTCTGTGTATGAACCTGACTGGTCAGGACCTTCACGGTCCACATGTCTATCATCGGGAGCAATGCCCTTTCCTTTGCCCTGTACAATTTGGAATTCATTTGAAGTTCAGATCTAAAACATAAAATCTCAAAAATTAAGAAATAAAACATAAATGATTTAAACTGGGAAATAATAAACTCAAATTAAATTAGAACATAAATTATAACTTAACTCGACTACTTCTGCCCGCGGGTTGGGACAAGTGGATGGACCAACCGATGGCTCACTAGTAAAGAGTTGATCCATGAATGTGATTCCCTGCATGGAGCAATAGAATACAACTCCCTTAATTATTATTAACCGTTCAATTTATGACATATAATATGATGTAACATGAAGAACATATATACATAATTGTACAAAAGTATACATGTCGTGTAGCGACGCATCTACGATACAACTCAAAGTATGCATCTCGGGCTGACTCAACATACCCCAGTAGGGCCTCGCCATCCAAACTCCTGAGCATGTCACTGGGGACATACTCTATCTTTGGCTCTGCAGGTGCAGGGGGTGGTCTAGATGCCTCTCCATGCGCAACAACAATAGCACTGACAATGGCAGTGAACAATGACTCTGCAAGGTCCTGTCTAGCCTCTGCAGCAAGCTGGGATGATTATGCCACATCCCCCGACCTGATAATCGTCCTGTCTAGAAATGGTACCAACCTTGGAGGGGGTGGCACAAAGGCAGGGCCTCTCCGAGCTCCAGGACGTTGGTAGGAGCGTCCCCTATCAACCCCATAGAACTCCGACCCTGTGCTGGTGTAATCTAGGTGCATATCCAAAACAAACTCTACATAAATATGTTTTGCAAAGTACAATGGGACCTAGTCATGGTGGTGGAGCATGCCCCATGCTCTAACAAATCTATCATATAGATATGGTGTAGCGACCTCCAACTTAAACTCCTTGAGTCTAAGCGGTTTACCGGAAGGGCGGTCAGGAGGGATGTCGAACAAAGTACCCTTGATGTCATGCCCTCTTATGACGACTTTTACATCCTACCATTTGTGGATCCCAATGACATCCCGTCTCCTCCTCTGGCATGAATGACGCCAAATGTCACTAAGAGGTCCCACCCTCTTGTAGAGGGCCAACATCTCATCCACTGCTGATAACATCATGGATAGAGATCGTCATGTGGGAGAATCCTCCCTCAATGTGCACACACATGAGTTCACCCACTCTCGCTGGGAAGTGATATCAGCGAGAGTGATCTGTGCGACCTCATCGTCGTACGATCCCCCCGATGGGGCACCTGCGATCCAAACCAAAACAAAAATGTTACTAAAAATATATATTATAACTTGCAACTGAAATTCAATGCATTATATACTAAAAATTTACTGAAAATGTATCTAACAAAAAATATGCACCTGATGCACTCGATTCTTGCCGCCCATCCCCCACTTGGGGATCAACATGTATGTCGTCAAGATGAACTGACACACTAGCTCTCCTGTTGCTTCCACCTGCGGCAGCCGACCCTGGCGTGGCCGCACTCCTCGGCAAATGGGAGCACTGCCGATGGACACTGTCTTAGGCGACATTAGATCCTCTCGTGCGTCGTGGAGCATGAAGCAATGAAGTTCTCTCTTCAGAACTCTCTGCATCACATTTCAATTTCTAATTCTAATTCTCTTTCAAATTTCACATTTAAAGTTCAAATTCAAATTTCAAATTCTATTTCAAATTTCACATTTCAAATCCAAATTCAAATTTCAAATTCAATTCAAATTTCAAACTCTATTTCAAATTTCACAATTCAAATTCAAATTTCAATTTCAAATTCCAAGTTTCAATTTCAAATTCCAATTTTCAATTTCGATTTGAATTCTAATTACATTTCCAATTCTCAATTTTCATTTCTCATTTCAATTTCAATTTTCGATTTTCAATTCGAATTTCATTTCAAAATTCAAATTCAATTTCAATATCAATTTCCAATATAAATATCATTTTCATTTTCAATTTCAAATTTACATTTCAATTCTAGTTTCAATTTCGATATCATTTTTATTAGCAATGCTAGCATCATAGGGGCCTAGGCATCAAATTTAGTTTTTCAACACTTGTTGCGACAACATATAGGTATGGGATGGAGGGGAAATGGAATCAAGCCTAAGTCAACTAGGGCTCACTACATGTTTGAGTCTCGATAATCTACCTTCTAAATTGAACCAGAACAACAAAAGAAGTTTGTTAATGGCTAATTAAAGCTAAGCAAAGCAAAGCTAACCAGTGAGTGCATGACATGAGTGAATGAATTATTATAATTTATGATATTTCCAATATTTTGAATGACGAGTCAAATTTGATAGGATAGGAATTTTATAGCATAGGAATGATTATAGAGAGCCACGACGCTCTAGATCTATTTACATACATGAGAATGAATCATCGAATGGAAGGGTTGTTTGTGTGTTGGCTTGAGACACATACTGCATGAGAATCCAAACCAAACCAAGAGATAGTGTGGGTTGTTTGATGTATCTGCACCTAGGGATACAAGTTGACTCTACCTACCACATCCTAAAGTAACCACATATTTGAAGAGATTGTGTAAATCCAATAAGAATGTTCAAATGGAGCATGGGATATGTGTGGCTTGTTAAAAAAGAGTGTGATTAGTCCTTTCACGTGGAATTGACAAGCATGTAGATCTGTTTAGCAAATGTATAGACATGTGTTGTTTCATTTGCATTCAAGTTACCAGTGTTAAAGGTCTGTTGCGGCAATTGTTGATAAATACATAGTATTGTTTATGCCCCAATTTTGTGGGCTTTAGTGGCTTGTGGCTAAAATGACAGTAGTGGCAGCAAGAAAACCCACATCAAAGCTCCCACAAGGTTCCAAGAGGCCATCTCTCTTAAGGAGGAATCAATAAGCAAACCATCGGCTAATTAAAAGATGGTTTGTCTTGTGTGGCTAATCTACATGGTAGAGAATTACTTTGTGTCTAGGATTTAAGGTGTTGTGTGAATGGAGGTAAAGTACAATGTTGTTAAGGAAACATAGAAAAGTTGTTATTTAGCAGTGATAGATTCTTCCTGTTTAGATAAGGGTCACATGATTAATTGTGTCCTTGAAACAAATTTGTGACAACACACTCCTTTGAGAATTAGGATGGTGTTTGGTTTCAAGCGGCAGCCGGTGCAACATCTTTAGGGATAAAATGTGGTGGTCACATTCAAATCATGTGAGCGTGTTGGATACATATATTCATTGAGAATAGTTAGATTTCTTAGATAAAGTCCTCAATGTCACACCAGGACTAGGACTATAGGTTGGGATGTGGGGGGGAAACTAAACTATTTTTAGAATGATATATTCTCAATATCTTGTAGGGACAGATCTACTAGTTCAGGGTCAAGAGGTGGCGTGGGTATTTTCAATCTTTATTTACCACTAGTAAACAAAGTAGATTTTTCTTTTAATGTTTATTTACCACTAGTAAACAAAGTATATTTTTCTTTTGAACAATGTTTATTTACTACCCTCGATGGAAAAACCACTAATCACAAACAATTTCCTTTAGCTAAGAGGCCATGACATGGGGTTAGTCTTCCATCAAAATCACTCAGGATTTGAATTTGGTCCCCACAAAGACCATAAAAATAGATGATCAACATTGTCGACTAATATTAAGTTTTTATGTAATGTACTAGGTATTGAGAATAATCCCCATGCATCTTTTCTCTCTATGGTATTTTGGTTACCTTCTCTTGCCCATTTTCTTTCCTCTCCACTACATTTTCATCATCATCTCTTGGTTTGTATATATGGAGTTTATTACAGTGGTTAGTGTGGCCATCATGAAGTGGGAAGTGGAATTCTAGAAGGTTTAAACTAATAGTACGATTTCACTCCCATCGGTGGATAAATTGGTGAATTTGCATGGTGTTCGACTTTACCCAACCTTGCAACTTCTCTAGTTTCCCTAGTCGGAGTTGTTCTATGCATTTCACTCTAATTCTCATTAGTAATTCTCATTATAGGAGGTGCAGGGAAACAAAATCAATTTAGCCTATCCTCTCCTTCACCAACTAGGTTACATATTGTATTATGAAATTTAGACCATGGCAAAGGGAGTATGTCCAAATCTTAATAATATAAGATGTTGTTGCGCTTGCTTTTGTCATCTTGATACGGACATGTTGTATGCACCTAAATGTGTTTGGATAGCTTTTAATGTGATGATTATTGAGGTATTAGACCTAAGCTTTGATTTTAAGACAATGATTTTTTTTAACTTCAATATACTTATAATTTATATTAACATAAAATTATTAGTTTATATTAACATATAATTATATTAATAAATATTGAATTTAATAAACATATTTAAATTTAATTGTAATATTTAAATATTTATTTTTAAAATGTTATATAATATATTTATTAAAAAATTAAAAAAATTAAGGGACATAGTAGATCCGTAGGACATATGTAAGGAGCTCCATAAACTTTGTGACTTGGTGTTTTATTTTCCAACAATGAATAGTTGGGTTGACTTTAAAAGTAAAACCGGTAAAAAAAATATAAAATTATTAGTTTATATTAACATATAATTATATTAATAAATATTGAATTTAATAAACATATTTAAATTTAATTGTAATATTTAAATATTTATTTTTAAAATGTTATATAATATATATTATTAAAAAAATAATATATATATATATATATATATAAACATTTATATGATATTATGTATAACTATAAAAATATACATGATAATTATGTGATAAAAAATAAAAATGACACTTCATCTCATTAAATAAATTAATAATAATGATGCTACTTACTTAATTATGGATTTTCCATTAGAGAAATTGTAGGTCGTTTTCCAAAGTAACATTGAATCTAAGGTTATAGGTGGAGACCAAATGAGTTTTCTACATGTCATTGTGGTGTTGTTGAGTTTTTTTTAATCTTAATGGTTTTTGTTAAACCGGAAACCTAATATGATTTTTTTTTCAATCCTCTTGGTGTTCTCAGAGGATTGAAAAAAAACGGGCAGCATTACTGCTTGTCAAAACACATTTTAAAATAAAACCGGTAGCATTTATGTGGTGAAATGCTACCGGTTGACATAAACAAAAATATTAATAATTTAAAAAATTAAATACAGCATAAATTTAAAACAAAAAATGTTTTGGAATGGTTTTTGTTTTGTTTTTTTTTTCAAATAGTATTTGGTTTCAATGGTTGTTTTTAGTTTCAATGGTTTTTTGTTTCAATGGTGGTTTTAGTTTCAATGGTTTTTGGTTTCGATGTTGGTTTTTTGTTTTCAATGGTTACATTCACAAATTGATAAAAACTAAATAAAATTTGCGTTTTAAACACAATTTTATATACAAAAAAAATAAAATTTAGGGCTTTTTTTTAAACAAATAACAAAACAAAACAAATAAAATTTAGGGCTTTTTTTTAAAACAAATATCAAATAACAAATAAAATTTACGTTTAAAAAAAAAACAAATTACAGGGTTGAATTCCACTTACCCTGTGGATTCGACGCCATGGCAAGGTGGAGTTGGGCATGGGGCGTGGTGTGGCGTGTTGTGTTGGCTGCGGATGCTCGTTCGAGGGATTTTGTCCTGTCGTTATCGCTCACTGTTCACTATCATTTTCGAACAGGGCCGGCCAATAGGCTGAGCCCTGTTTTTTTTTGTTTGTCTCAAACCCTCGATCGAGAAATAGCTCGATCAAGGGTTTAACCAAGCCCTCGATCGAGCAAATGCTCGATCGAGGGTCTAAACTAGCCCTCGATTTAGCTATTTAAAAACCCTTGATCGAGGTATCTTCAAGCCCTCGATCGAGGTATTTTCAAACCCTCGATTGAGCGTTTAAAACCTCGATCGAGGGCTTGAAAATACCTCAATCGAGGGTGCGGAAAACAAATTTTTTGGATCCCACACGCCAAAAATGGTGAACCACCTTCGTGGAATCGCGCAATTTGAAACTTGAAATTTGAAACCTTAAATTAGAAATTGAAACTTGAAATTTGAAACTTGAAACTTCAAATTAGAAATTGAAACTTGAAATTTGAAACTTGAAACTTGAAATTAGAAATTGAAACTTGAAATGTCAAATTGAAAACTGAAGATGAAATTGACATTGGAATTGAAATTAAATTGAAGATGAAATTAAAATTTGAAATTTGAAAATTAAATTGAAGATGAAATTGAAATTTGAAATTGAAACATAAATTTGAAATTGAAATTGAAATTGGAATTTTTAATTTGAAATTGAAATGTGAAATTGAAATTGAAATTTGAAATTTGAAATTGAAATTGAAATTGAATTTGAATTTGTATTGAATTTGAAATTTGAATTTGAATTTGAAAAGTGAAATTTGAAATGGAAATTGAAATGTGATGCAGAGAGTTCTCAAGAGAGAACTTCATTGCTTCATGCTCGGTGGAGCACGAGAGGATCTGATGTCGCCCAACACGGTGGCCATCGGTAGCGCTCTCGTTCACCGAGGAGCAAGGCCACACCGGGTTCAGCTGATGCTAGTGGCAACAATAGGAGAGATAGTGCATCGGTTCATCCTGACGATGTGCATATCGATCCCGAGGAGGATGATCAACGCTAGGACACACTTACATCAGGTGCATATTTTTTGTTAGATACATTTTCAGTAAATTTTTAATATAAAATGCATTGAATTTCACTTGCAAGTTATAATATATATTTTCACTTACATTGGTATTTTTGTTTGGATCGTAGGTGCATCGGGTGGATCATACGACGATGAGGTTGCACACATCACTCTCGCTGATATTACCACCCAACGAGAGTGGGTGCACTCGTGCGTGTGAACACACAGGGACGATTCTCCCACTAGATGCTCACTATTCATGATGTTATCAGTAGTTGATGACATGTTGTCCCTCTACAAGAAAGTGGGACCACTTAGTGAGATCTGGCATTTTACATGCTAGAGGAGGAGACAGGATGCCATGGGCCCTCACAAATGGGAAGATATAAAAGATGCCACAAGAGGACGTGACATGAAGGGTACTTTGTTCAACATCCCTCCTTACTGCCTTGCCGATCAACCGCTTAGACTCAAGGAGTTTAAGCTCGAGGCCGCTACACCATATGTGTATGATAAATTCGTCGAAGCTTGGGGCATGTTCCCCCACCATGACCAGGTGTCGTTGTACTTTGAAAAACATGTATATGCAGAGTTTGTTCTAGACATGCACCTGGACTACACCAGCACAAGATCTGAGTTCTTTGGTGTTGGTAGGGGACGCTCCTACCAACATCTTGGAGCTCGCAGAGACCCTACTTTCGTGCCACCCCCACCGAGGTTGGTACCCATTCCAGATAGGATGGTTATGAGGTCTGATGACGTGACATAGTCATACCACCTTGCTACAGAGGCTACGGATGGGATCGCAGACTCGATGTCCACTGCCATGGGAATTTTTATTTTTGTTGTGTAGGGAGAGACGTCTAGACCACCCCCTCCACCTGCACAGCCAAAGAGTGGGTCGACGATGACCTCCTTGATTTTATGGATGATCATGCCATATGGGGGTATGCTCGGTTAGCACGAGATGCATACTTTCACATGTATCGTAGATACAATACTCCAACACAAGTATATTTTTTTACAATTATGTATATATGCTTTCATGTTACATCATATTATATGTCGTATTTATTGAATGCTATGTAATACTTAAGCGGTGTATTTTATTGCTCCATGCAGGGGACCACATACATGGATGAGATCTTTCGTAGTGAGCTATCGGTTGGTCCATCCGCTTGTCCCAACCGACCGGACACAGTAGTCAAGGTAAGTTATAATTTATGTTCCAACTTAATTTTTGCTTATTAATATCAGTTTAAATAATTTATGTTTTAATTCTTAATTTAAGATTTTATGTTTTAGATCCTAACTTTGAATTTCAAATTGTGCAGGGAAAAGGCAAGGTCGTTGCTCAAGATGATACACATGAGGACCGCGAAGGTCCTGACCAGCCAGGCCTAGACACCTATGTGAGTTTTAACTTATGTTCCAATTCATTTCACATTTAGTAATTTCATTTTATACTTTATGTTGTAATTCTTGAATTATAAATTTTATGTTTTACTTTTAATTTTTAATAAATCTAACTTATTACATCTAATGAAATCTTACACAGGCATCACTACAGGTGGGTGTCGATGCTGCAATCACTTTCTCTGATGATTGGGATGTAGCTCGACCGCGTGGTCCTGATGAGGGCCCATATACCCATATTCTGACCCAGATGCCGGATATCACCCTTGATTTGACTCAGGTGATTTTTGTAGATCCATCCATTAAAATTTTCACTTCTTGTTGAATATTATGCATTGGTCAAAATCTAACTAACTTACAAAGTTCACAATTTTAACTTTTACATTATGTTGAGATAGAGGCCTTCTTTCAGATTTTACCGCCTCAAGGCCAGCATAGTTCTACTATAGGTGAAGGAGGTCACATGGTCGATCAAGGGCATCGTGGGGGTAGCAGCCAATGAGTTGATGATGTATACATTTCCATTTTTTGGATATTTTCTTATTTTTGATATTTCCATGTTTTAGATGATCTATGTATACATTTCCATGTTTTGGATATTTTCATATTTTGGATATTTCCATGTTTTGGATGATCTATGTATACATTTCCATGTTTTGGATATGGACTTCTATCATGTATATATTGACTTTTATCATATATGGACTTTGTATATTTTATCATATTAATGTATTAATGTATATTTTGTATCTTGATTTGAAGTTGATCATCTTTTATATTACACCTAGATATAATTATTACAGTTGCATTTGTGTTTTGTCGTTTCAATTGAAAATTTAATGTGCAGTGACTACAATATATAAAATTTCAATCTCAATTACATTATAATTGCAAATTCAAAATTCAAAATTTAAAATTACATTACAATTTAAAATTTAAATTACAATTTTACATTAATGTGTAATTTCAATTGAAAATTTAAAAGTTCAATTTCGACTGCGTTACAATTACAAATTCAAAATTTAGAATTCAATTGTACTTATAGTTTGAAATTGAAATTACAATTACATTATGTTGTCTACACATTACAATTCAATTATAATTTCAAATTTCAAATTTAATGTGTAATTTCAATTGAAAATTCAATGTGTAGTTACTTCTTAAAAGTTCAATTTCAACTACATTACAATTCCAAATTACAAATTTAGAATTCAATTGTACTTTACAGTTTAAAATTTAAATTACAATTACATTATGTTGTCTGCGCATCACAATTCAATTATAGTTTACACATTTCAATTCAAGTATAATTTCAAATTTCAAATTTAATGTGTAATTGCAATTGAAAATTCAATGTGTAGTTACAATTTAAAATTTCAATTTCAATTACATTACATTAAAAGTAAAATTTAAATTACAATTTTACATTGTATAGATGTATTTTAAATCACAACTTAAAATTTAAATTACAATTATATTAAGGTTGTATATGTGTCGCATCTCCTTATGTCTATCAAATATAGAAGTTTGTAGTGTGTATGAAACATTCTATGAATGGATACATGCAACTTAGGGATCTTTCTTGGAGGATTTAGTTTCTATCCATCCACATAAAATTTAAATAAAAATTTGTTTCCTAGAACTACAATCAAATAAAATTTACTCGTTTGATAAGGTTAGGTGGAACTGTATTAAATAATAATTCTTGGTTTTTAGATATTATGACTCTTTAACACATGTTTATCCTAGATATTGATAATATTCAACTATCTAGTAGATCTTTAATATTGATTTTAAAGCATCTAAAAAAATATTTATAAAACTATTATCGACGAAGTTCATGGAGCACTGACCATACATTCAAGTGAATTCAAAGTATCAATGTGCTTGTCACATTGGACCACCATGACCCAATTTTCACAAAATCCTCCCATCTTGTATCTTTAATCTTGGCATTAAAGTATCTAAAACAATACATTTATAAAACTATTGGTCACCTTGCACAAAAAACCCTATATAAATGAGGAAAAAACAACCTCCACAAAAATCTCCAATAAAATCTTCAACAAGACAACATGACAATTATGTCAATGATGCAAGTGGCATACATGGAATTCATTCATCTGGCCAATGGGTTATAGGAATGCACGTCTCCATAATATGATCATGGTCATCTTCTGTCATCTTCCATCTCTTTGGATCACCTCTCTTCACCTTGATTTCTGTTAGATGTATCTGAGCTGCCACCACCAAATAATTGTATTAGCATGATATATATTCAGGCATAAAATATCTGTATATAATATAAGCACCCTATTTTTTCACTCTCTAAAAAACATGTCCCATTAGAAACAAGTCTCCAATTTGGTATGTGAACTCTCCATCTTGATAGGGTCGCACCAACCTGCTTTTAATTTGTGTGCACCACATTAAATAATATGCCACATTTTCTTGATTTTGGAGGGGTGCAATGACAACAAATACATCACCTGCAAGATAAATTACAAACATTATTCAAATTTCCTACGTGCATTTCTACAAGATTTGTATATGTGTAATATATAGTGAACTAATTAACTTAATGAAGTCTTGTACCTTCGCTAACCACATCAAAAACTCGATCATGATCTAGTGAGACCATTTCCTCGTCAGCGTGTATCCCTTTCCATATTGGAATTGGATGTGGCCCCTTTGGATTAAGAAGGACATATTTCCATGGTTTCACATATACATCATTTTCACATTGATAAAGCCCGCATCCATTTTCATCAATGCAAAAATCACAAAAAAAAACATACTTCCTCGTTTCAATGGAAAATATGTCACCCATGTCTTTACTTTGAACTGAATGTAATTCTCTCGTACCAGGTATGGTATCACAATAACAAGGCATGGATCTATTCACATCACCAAGGGCAACATCCCAGAAGAACCTGCATGGAATTCAATTTGTCATATATAAATTCCTACTGAGTAGTTGTTGTTTTGGAAATGATGATATCGAATGTTACTAAGCTTATTAACTGAGTTCGGAGTTTATTACCTGCACACCGGCCTTGCTTGTCCGCGACCTTGATGTCCCAAATGATGTGTGCACCAATCAACTACTTCCGCAAAGCATTTTATTCGAGTTGCATCATGACTCATCTGGTACCTCCGAAGTGCTCATTTCACACATGCACCCACGCCATCATGTTCACCTTTTCCATGCCATGTTTCAAAAAACCTCCAAGTGTGTCGGACTCCTATCTCTTTGTGAAGGTGACTCAACCAATAAAAAGAGCGTGCCGATTTGAATTTCCCTGCACACCATCTAACCAAATCTAGTGTTCAGTAAATGATATGCCTCTTTTCCTCAATGAATCATAAATCATCCCAAAGTAGTGTTGAACAAACAATGTGTCATGCTCACGATCATCACTGACATGAAAATGATACTCCTTGATCACTTCACATGAAAGAGGAGTGTTATCCCTACCATCAATGCTTTCCTGAGCATGTCTACACAATACGTGTACGAAGATAGACACCTGGTCGGAGTGATAGTACTCACTCTGTATCTCTCTTTGAGGAGAAAATGTGTAGTTCTCAGCAAAGTCTACCACTGATAAGATTGTGCCCGGCTCAAATACCTCACGAGAATGTTTGAATTTTGAAGCTTGCCACCTAGACCTATGAGAGTGCTTTATGTATTTATAAATTTGACTTTGAAACTTCTCCATGAAATATGAAACATGAATCTCATCCTCGAGAAAGTCGATCCTCTTAGATGGCACAGATGAAGAAGATGATGGATTCATGGAGACATACTCGTACCTCTTCCACAAAACTGTGATATCTGATAATCCAGGTGTGTTGGCTCGATAGGAAATTTCCTATGGAACAATGTCAAATCACGAAATTCAAGGAATCTTCTCCCACCTACACACCTCTTGTTGAAAAACACTTGTTCAGGATTCCTTTTGCATAGTATCATACAAATAAAATCTCACACTATGTGAGGAGCTAGTTCACCGTTCTAGTGCCTTTTGCAAAAATCCAGAAATGTGTCATAATATAGTTGAAATTCAACGTGATATCGACACCAACAAGTGTCACGAATCATATTTGGCCTAATATACCACGGTTTCAATTTTTTGAACATGCTAAATGATATTTGAACACCAAGATTGGTTTCTTGGAATTCCTCGTATAGTGCAACTCCTGTCATCTCCATCACATGCTTACAATGCTCCTGATAAATGCATCTGGATAAACATTGTCGCGAGACATGCTTTCGATCGGGAATATCACAAGAATGGTTATCCCAAAACTCTATCACCTTCTCTCTAATGCCCACTTTCATCCTTCCTTGATAGGGTTCCCTACAAATAAGAGCCCAACAAGCAGCTTCATCATTTTCATCTATCCGGACCCTGAATTTAGTATATTTGAACAATGTTATTTTTGAAACTTTGAGCAATGATGCCATTGTTGATACCATTCGATTTCTTGAGGTGATTTGTGCCACAACAACTGATGTAATTTCCCTATGAGTAGCTTGTATATCATTATTTCTTGATTTTCCAAATGAAGATAATGCAGTTCTTACATTTTCTATTGCATTCTCGCATGTATTTTTTGTTTTAGCATCTTGAAAACCCAACAACTTTGTGGCACGTTTCATTTTTTTGTGTTTTATCAACCCATGTAGGATTTGAGCTTGTGCCATCGCTGAATGTTGTTCAAAATATGACTTAATTATGTTACTGACATGCTCTCTAACTGTCTGACTAGGGATCGGGTTCCCAAGCTCTTCTCATGCATAAACAACTGCACAATCCTGTAGAAAATTTCCACCCCTTCTAACCCCACTGCAACTCCCAATTATGCTTGAAATATGAGAGGGAGAGGTGTCATGTGATGGCTGATCAAGATCACGAGGGGGAACAGGGTCATGTGATTCTTGATCACCATGATGTGATGGTTGACCATAATCTATCACTACATAATCAAAATTCATGTGAAATTAACAAATTGAAAATTGTTAATTTGGTACATGGAAATTAACAAATTGAAAATTGCTAGTAAAGTTTTAAAAGTGCTAGTAAAGTTTGAAATTGCTTGTAACTTGAAATTGCTAGTAACTTGTACATTTAACTTTAAAATTGCTAGTAAAGTTTAAAATTTGTTACATGTAAATTAACAAATTGAAATTGCTAGTGACTTGAGAAAATTAGGTACAAGTATTGAAAATACATTAAAATCAAGAAAATTGTTTGTAACTTAATTTCAAAATAACTAAATATGTATGTAACTTGAAATTGTACACTTAGCTTGAAAATTGTTAGTAAAGTTTGAAAATCAAGTATATATTTAACTTGATAATTATTATTAACTTGATAGTTGTGCATTGAACTTTAAAATTGCTATTAACTTGAAATTTGATGTGGAAATTGTCAAATTGAAAATTGCGTGTGAATTGAATTTTCCAACTAATACATTTAGCTTGAGAATTGTTATAAGTAAAGTTTGAAATTGCTAGTAACTTGAAATTGAAAATTGCTAGTAAAATTTGAAATTGCTAGTAAAATTTGAAATTGCTTGTAACTTGAAATTGTTAGTAATTACTTGAGAATTGTTCTAAGTAAAGTTTGAAATTGCTTATAACTTGAAATTGCAAGTAACTTGTACATTTAACTTTAAAATTGCTAGTAACTTGAAATTTGTTACTTGTAAATTAACAAATTGAAAATTGCTAGTGACTTGAGAAAAATTTGGTACAAGTATTAAAATTATATTAAAAACAAGAAAATTGTTTGTAACTTAATTTCAAAATAACTAATTATGTATATAACTTGAAATTGTACATTTAGCTTGAGAATTGCTAGTAAAGTTTGAAAATCAAGTATATATTTACCTTGATAATTATTAATAACTTGATAGTTGTACATTGAACTTTAAAATTGCTAGTAACTTGAAATTTGATGTGGAAATTGACAAATTGAAAATTGCGTGTGAATGGAATTTTTCAACTAATACATAACTATCAATTTAACTTGAAAATTATCCATTTAACTTGAAAATTGTTACAAATTTTGAAATATAAATAACATATATACTTACTATAAGAAAAAAAAATTAACTTATAGCATAGAAAAAATTGGTACATGAATTGAAAATACATTAAAAATAAAATAATTGAAATTTACAACTACTACATAATTATTATAATGTTCATTTTATTTGTTGTCATTGAATTTTACATCTATTACATAAATTTCAAAATATTCATTTCTTTTGTTTTCAAATTGAATTTTCTAACTAATACATAACTATCATAATGTTCATTTCAAATAAAATGAGGGTAAGTTAAAATTAGATATTAATAGTTATTTCAATGAACAAATGTTGAGACTTGGAGCTCACATGAGGCTATACAAATATTTTTTTAACAAATAATAAAACAAGTTCAATGGAATTACATTTAAGTTGAAATTGTTAGTAACTTAGAAAATTGAAAATAGGTAAATATGTACATTTTAACTTGAAAATAGGGTCAAAGTGTACATTTAATTTCAAAATTGTTCCAATAACATTGAAAATTGTTAGTCACTTGAAAATTATTCATTTAACATGAAAATTGTTACAAATTTTGAAATACAAATAACAAAGTTATGAAATAAATAAGAATCTCATTACAAACTAATATTAAATAAATTAGAATGTGAAATAGTTATTTTTTTTAATTGTTACTAATTTTGTAGTCTAAATAACAAATTGTTAAAATCTCATTACAAACAACATATAGTAAGGCTAAATTGAAAAAAAAAATAGTTAGTATAAATAACAAATTATTAGAGAAAGATAAAATATGAAATTTAAATTAGGTAGGATGTAATTAAAAAATTTATCTTGTTTGTCCTCCATTGGAATTTGTTGCACCAAAGGTGCATCTTCTTCTTCTGTTAATCTTGCTCTTTGTTGTCTCATTCTTTCTCTATTTTTCTCAGGCTCCTCATGCTCGTTTTGTTGACGAGCATGCTTCCTTTGTCGCTTTCTTTTGCTCCCCATCAAACTACAATGAAAAAACACAAAGAATTCATCAAATTGTTATAACAAACAACAATATGTGAATATGAAATTGAACAACAATATTACTTCTTACATGTCTAATGAACTCTAATTGAACAACATCAAATTCAAATAGCTCTAATTGATGTTAACTTAACAATGAATTAAATAAGTCTTGTTTGGCAATTGTTTAGTGATTATATAGAGGTTTCTTGTTGTTTTTGCGTGGGAATGGTGGTTGGAAACATTAATTGTCCAACTCCTTTCCCGAGTTATTTTTATGTATTTTTTACACAAAAAAATCCTCGATCGAGGGTTGTTTACAAAACCTCAATCGAGGGCTTTACAAGTCCTTGATCGAGGTTTACTTGAGCCCTCGATCGAGGGCCTAAAAAATGGACCGAAAGCCCTTTTTGCTACAGAAAATAAATTTTGTTTGTCTTTCACAGGCTTAAAATATGTCATTAAATGCACATTAATGGGAAGACCTAATACCATTGGATTCGTCAATGAATCTTCTATCCATATACATATAATTTATAAATTTTTATCTTCGTATGTCATTTGTTTTTTAATTTCTGCTAAAACTTACCCTAAAAAATCTTGTCGACAACTTCGAATGAGATCCAAGATAAATCAACAACATTCAAAATAGACATCCAAAAAATTTGAAAAAATATACAACATCTACATCAGTGCGTCCTCTTCAAAATGGTATTTTTATTTTTTCAAGTTATGTAAACAATCAAATTATTTGGCGCACACACACACATGTGTGCAAAATGCGACTGAAATATTCACTAGCCGGTTTCGAAAAATAATAATAAATATAAATTTTCGAGGAAAATTAAAAATATGTATGCACTAGTGCATCCTATCTAGATCATGTTCAGATATTTCATTTTTTTAATTACTACTTTAACAAAAAGTTATTTTGCACACACATAAGACACTTGTTAATTGCTCTTCAAATTTTTAAGGACACACATTTCATTAAATGCAAATTTGACATGATAAATGGCATTGGTATATTTTAAAAAAAATATCATTGGAAATCCAACATATTTCTCTTCATTTCGTTTTTTAACCGCATGTCAAAATTTATATCGAAAATATGAGTTTCGAAGGCTTCAATTTAATATATGGGTAAAAATTCAATTTTTCATCGCCATATTTGGCCAAAAAGAGTTACCCATCTTCATGGAATCACCCCCAAAGTAATTATTGAAATAAAAATGAATATTATTGAGGTTTATAAAACTACAAAATCAACTAAAAGTGATATAGAGGATACACCAAAATCCTATGTACCTATCATTTAATTGGAATCAAATTAGCATAGATCTGTTTAAATTTGGATCTATCAGACATCGAGAGGGATCCAATTTCTTGAGGTGTTTTTTTTTTAATTTTAAGCTCAAGAAATTTGATACCTCTTTCGCTTGATAGATTTGGGATCAAGTTTTAATTTTTTATTGTATAGGCCGACCTGAATTTTTTAAATTACTTTTCATTATTTTTATTTTATTTTATGAGCAACATGTATTTTTTTTTTATTGTTGGTAATGTATTGTTACATCACATAGGTGACAAAATCTCCCTCGTATGTACTGTAAAGCACCTCACTCCTCTCAGTGCAAAAATCTAATATAAAGATAATTAAACCAATCTTTAAGAATATTGGAACCCACATAGATCCTCATCAAAATTTCCCTAGATCATGGGGTGAAATGTATAGAAAAATCAAAAGAGGAGGATTACCTGAATGTTATCCCCCCTAGTGATCCAACAAATAGACGTGTTGATTATAATGTATTCTCCAACATCGAAAGATCCCATTTACACAATATTTCTGCTAGAGCCCCTATGCTTCCATATTCAAGGTACGTATAATGGATTATCAAACATACAAAAACAGGAATTGTGTTAATCATAGGGAGAATATATTCCCCATTTCAACCATCACTATTAGAAAAATATTAAATGTTGTGAAGAAGAGGTAGATATGATTACTCATTGGGTGGAGCAATTTCACAAGAATAATGATTTAATGAATATTTTAGTTTGCTTATGGAGAGAAATTATTTGTTAAGAATAATGTCCCAAGTATACATGATTACTAACCTAAGGGATATTTATATTTATTCCATGTATTTTATGTCAAAATATACGAGGATCCAAATTGCATACATTTGAAGGATGCTTGGGTCTGAGCCATTCACACAATAATAAAAAAGGATTTTGTTTTCAATTGGGTTGTCATTTTATACCATTTCATACAAATAGGTATAGAAAGGGCTCATAAACCAAATTCTTAAAATTTCTCTACATTTTATATTGCTTCTTATTTGCTTGACATTATATGAACAAACAACCCTTTTTTATTTTGAATTGGTGTTGGAACATTGATGTAATCATGTTCATGTTTATTATTAAATCTTATGAGAAAAAAAGTATAAAATAAACTTTGCACAAATGTGTGCTCATTTATTTTCCCACTATAAAAATTGATAGTTAGTTTGTATGAAATGCCCCAAGTTATTAGTCGAAACTACGAATTTATTAAAAAGAATGAGAAAGTACTTTTTGCAAGAACATCATAATTATTTCAAGATATATGTAATAAATTGTAACATCCCCATCCATCATTTTGACTATTGAGTGGATAGTCACAAATTCCATACGTTCTCTCATTGAGGCCATTATTCAGATTCAAAACTAATTTAAGCCTCCCATTAGTAACATAAATTAAGAAATGCATGTGTGGATGCATATGTAAAATGCAACAAAAACAACAACCAATCCACACACACAACATGCATAATAATGTGAATTTCATAATAGAAAAAAAAAACATAATATTTGCATAATATAGACAATAGTAAACACTTATATTATAATTGAATAAGATCCAAGCAACTAGTTGTGTAAGAGCAATTTTACACCCAACCATAAGTATCAACTGCAAATACCACCCATAAGCTATTCTATGAAACCACTAGGATGAAAGAAATAATTATAGTATTAAGTCTCTCTCATCCCAACACATTTTCTCTCATGATTAGACAACCTACTCACCATGGAGCACTACATGCATCTCATTCAATCATCACAGACATGGAACTTTATTCCACCCCCACACAACATAAGGGCGGCCTACTCTTTCTCTGTACAATAGTCCCTCAAAATACCCATCCCTTATAGTGCTCTTTAATATGTGTAGAAAGAGTCGAACCTAATGTACATGCTTTTAGATAATTTCTTGTAAAATCAATTCATGGATTCTCAAGCATCCAAGGAGTAGTAAATAAATAGTGGGTAAATATTTCCTAACTTTCCCAACCTTTATGCTCACCTACAACCATCATTCTTCACTATATGTATCCAATTTAATCTTCACAATATGCCCTTGCTCCTATGTGCGGACTCATGCATTTTGGGCTAATCATAATGCTTGTGGAATTCAATCTCAATGCCATGGGCTAATCGTGGGATAAATTCACCCTTCGGAATGAGTTCACAGAATTCCTGAGTCAAGACAATGATAAGTCTTATGACCAAACAATTGGCCTATCTCGTAGTCTTTCTGCCTCACCAGGCCTTAAGTTCAATTCCATAGACCATGCTATAACTAGCCCTGTATATTTGAAGCTTTCAAATGAAGAGCACATGGCTCACTTAATGAAACCCTTGCACGGCTCCAGTATCGATGCTGAAATGCACAATCAGTTCTATCAGGAAGGAGGGACTAATGAAAGCCTCTCAGATATACAGGAGTAGACTTTAGATCCAATGAATGTCTCTCATAACCTTCACAATGTGTATGATCCACTCCTCACATCCAGTCTGCATTAAATCGGTTTCAATCTTTATGCGACCGCTTGTCGAAGTTTCTTGATACAGTTGAGGTACATCGTGCGAATGCCCCGACAGATTGTAAGAGGTGCTAGTATCTCGTAACTCACTACGCTGCCAAGAATGATGTTGTGAAACAAATACAGGGTTATAAAAACAAGATTTAGAAATTGGTAAAAAATCAAAATCTTGTGTTTAAACAATACCAAACTTAGATTGATCAATTAACCCAAGAATTTAACGCAGTTTATATTTCTTTAAGTTTTTCATGGTAAGATAACTTTTTTCTACTTTAGTTCTTTTTATTTTAAAGCATTTCCTTCATGGTTTAGGTTTCTATGGTTTTTTTTACTTAATAAGAGAGAGCCGCATAATTGAAATTCTGCAACTATCTCATCATATTTTATCATTTGTCATTAATTTTTAATTTTTCTTTTCAGGTACCCCTTACTCAATTTATTTTTCTATGGATGTTAGGTGGTCCCCTCCATATTCGGGAGCTGGATGCAATATCTTGTCTTAGTCAGTCATGTTGGCACCTTACAGATGGGTTATCAATGATTTTGAGAAAGTCTTGATCGTCATAGAATTGTATGTTGTTATAATATCTCGAATCTTGAGCATACGATATGCCTTGTTTTTTGGACCATGATTATCTCTTGGACTCTATAAAGAGAATGAAATAGATTTTTATTGGGGGGTTCGGATTTGTATTGGTGCTTAAAGACTTTAATGAGACTCAATAGCTACCTTTTATGAACCTTTTATGGTGGATATACACGAAATTCCTCTATATTTTCATTTTCAATTCCCATGTTTGCCTTTGTTATTTGGTCTGTGAATTTATCAAATGTTATCTTACTTTTATGTAGATTAGCATTCTAAATTGTACAACTTATTGGTTGTCTGAAGTTTGTCAGCGATCATTAGTTACGTAACAGATTTCACCTTTCCATATTATTTCAGCATTGTGATTATTTATGTGGTTTAATTATTCCAGATTTTGGATTTTTAAATCATTAGCTTTATTCATTAGTAGATGAGATAGATAAAGTATTCTTTTAATTAAGAAGTTTTTCGTTAATGAATTGCAAATTATTTACTCATGTACTACGCAATGCTTAAATCATAATTGGATTGTTTGATGCCAATTAGATGCGTAAATCTGAAATAGTTATTTGGTTTGATCCATGATTAATCCAATATTAGTTTTCACCGAAACTCTGGAATTTTTTATGTTTTCTATGATAACTAAATTGTATCAAATTCTCAGTGGTATCAATCAATTTCAACCGATCTTGTTGATCGACCTCTGCCGAGGAATAGTTCATTCTTCTTTAGTTAATAAGTTGTAGCCTTATTTATTATTATTCCCAGATTTTGATTTATGATATCCGTAAAATTCTTACTAAGATTGGTATGAGTTGTGTTGCTACTAATATTTTTAAAATATCTGAGATATCATTTTACTTTCCCATAAATATTTCCCCTCGAGGACTTTTAGTCATTTTATCTTACCTTGTCATTTTTATCTACAGATTAAACTAGTGAGAGTTCGGGATCCCTAAATATTTGTACCTCTGATTATCTTTGATTTAGTTACATATTATTATAGAACATTGGTTTCTTTGTACATTTGTATACGTTATTTTTTTGTAGTGAGCAATAATCTCGGCTAACGGAGCCATAAAACTCGTCACAGTTGGCTATATCAATGAATTAGGGAAATATAGACACCTTCGGATCGGGCCAATTCCTCCTAGTTGACATGAGTGACTGAACATCGCGTCAACAAGGGTGAGGGACAAGTATCTACCAATAAATTCCATTTTGTAAGAGATATTCTGCAAACTATCAACTCACATATTCTCCACCATTGTCTAATCTCAAGCATTTGATAAGTCGGCCATATTTTTTTCATCAAATGCCCTAAATTCCTTTAATCTTTCAAATACATGAACCTTATTCTTCAAGAAATATACCCATGTAAATCTAGATAAATCGTCAATTAAGATTAAAATATAGTTCCCACTTAATAATGAGGGTTCTTTCATTCAAAAAATATCACTGTGAACAAGTTCCAATCAGTCTTGTGCTCGCCATGCTTGCCCAGAATCAAAGGGTTCTTGATGATGCTTTCCATGCACACATCCTCTACAAACTCCATCAGGTGGAATAGTCTTTGGGAGACTAACAACCATAGTATTTGTTACCATCATATTGAAGCTTCAAAAGTTTAGATGTCCAATTCATTCATGCCAAATTTGACTTATGTTGTTTGTTTGATAAATGAATGCAATCAGCCCAGTCGGTCGGAAATAAATCCTAGGAGAGTCACAGAACTTGTATAGTCCATCTTTGGGATCTAAATATTTTGAAGAAACAATCACCCCCCAAGCCTTAAATCCTTTACGATAAGTGATATGACTAAAGTTTAACGCAGTAGTCTTCTTAATCTATGTAAGTTGATCAACTGACAACAAGTTTACCCTCAATCTAGGTACATGATAGACATTGGATATTCGACCATGCTTGCATTAAACATCACCACTTCCAACAACGTGAGAGCATAATCATCATCTACATAAATATTATGTTCTGTATATCCACTTAGGAAGAGAACATAGAAGTATCCTTAGCCATATAATGAGTACAACCACAACCGATTATCCATTAGGTTTGAGTTGTATGGGCATGTAATGTCTAGGAAGCAATAATAGAAAAGGTAAGTTTTATGTAGTTTAGATGATCGAAGAACCATGAATTTTACGCACTTTCTTCAATATTATTGACCTTTTATTCCAATTCCTTGGCCTTCTTCCAACATGTTTTCTCCACATGTCCCAACTTTCCACAATAGCGACATGTTTTCTTCTTTCAATTTTTTTTATCGATGTTGACTTATTGCTATTTCCTTTAGTAGGTTTGTTGATACACTCTTGTTCTTTATCATTTTGCTTGAACTTCCTTTTTAGCAAGTGATCCTAGTGTTTTGTACCAAGCTTCCCTTCTTCAAGCAACTTTTGTTGATATTTAATCAATAAATCATAGAAGGTATCAAAATTGAAGTCCTTACTATCTTGTTTTTGTGACATTCAATTGGCATGAAATGAGGAGAAGTATACATCATAAGTTGTCCTCATATTCTCCAAGGCCAATTCAATGAGTTTTCCATCCTCCTTTTGAAAATTCTAACCACATTTTCCCTATTTTGGTTGTAGCTTCTTGATCCAAGCTAAATATTCCTCATCCTTTAAAAGGAATGGGGTTCCATAGAGATCAAATCTTTCTCTATCTGCATCAATTGACTTGCATTAACCTTTTCAAATAGTGACTTCAGCTTACTCCAAACGGAATGATGGCAGTCAATACCACTTGTATGAAATCAATTCTCCCTTGAAATATAGGTCGTAATAACCCCAACAACCTCATATCTATTTTCATTGATGAAAAACTTAACCTGGTCATCAGTCGAATCCGAAATAGTGGCCTTAGTATATTGGCATATTCCCTTTCTCTTCAACAAAGTTTTGATATATGGCGCCTAGATTGCATAGTCATTCCCATTCAAAATAACAAGTTTTCTCTTGGAAATCATCCTAATTCTAATCAAATAGATCTTATCCAAGTTCAAAGGAAGGTATAAGTCGACAAATCTTCAACCTAGAGTCAATCAACCCTATATCTCACTCAACAAAATTTGCATACAATAGGGTAGGCCAAAATCAATATCTCTAATACCATGTTGGGGAACCTCCCCTTTGAAAAAGAGAATAGAAAAGAAAATAGTAGAACGGATAAGTATTCCAAGAACATGAGTGGTGTCTAAACACATCGTTTACAATAGTTAAGCATAACGCATTATAATCAGAACATCACAATACATTATCTCATAAGAAATCACCATCACATGTCGATTTCTTCGATTGAATTGATTTCAACACAACCCATAGGGTCATTTTTTTATAGTCTCCAAATATAACAAACTCCCTTGAAGGGAAGATAATCTGATCCACAAATAGGATTTGTTGGTTCTAACCATTTCCATGAAATCCGCAATGTCCCATAGATTATCCAGTTTCTGTAGTTGAGCTAACCATGGCCTCATCGACCATTCGACCACTCAGTCAAGCCTCCAACCGACTGCTCTGCTAATAAACTGTTGTATTTCGACCGATTGTCTTCAGAAGATCCATAGGTATGATGAACCTTCATAACCTTTGGTTCCAACATAGTAAAGATCAACATAATTGATTCTAGCAAACATTGATTTACTCTATTAAAAAAACAAGAAAAAAGGATAACAAAATAAATTTTATATTTTTAAGTGTGTGTAAATAAAACAAGTTGCTAGACTATTTTACATGTTGTAAACAATACCCGTTAACACTTAAATATTTCAATAAAATATGAAATTGTATACCAAATAGTAAGTATTTGTTTAACATCCTTATTCATCTCTCATTTACTAGCCAAACAACTCAACTATTATGGGTATTGCAAATACCATGTCCCAATAGATTATCCGTGTAGGTGATATATAGAAATATATAATTAAGAGAATAACGTGGAATAGAAAATCAATTAAGTTCTAGTGGCACTAAATCATAATCATGGGAATTATTAATAAATAAATAAACAAAGCTATTGTATAAACAAATATAATCATAGAAATGAAAAATCCCGCAAATAAAATAATGTTTCAAGGGATTAGCGTTTTTGCAAACTAAATGACCAAAACACCAAGTAATGCCTCAGTCGAGCAAGAAAGTATAACATTTTTCCCCAAACTTTCATCATAATACATTTTATCAAGATTAATCAACCTAAAATAACTATAAGAAACTGATTATGGGCATTAAATCCAAGGTTTCTTATGAGAGCTATAACAATGATTTCAAGATTGACACATGAATCCATTACATCGATGTAGGGAAATACACTAGAGTCGATATTACAAATAATAATTTAACGATTGGATTATATATTTTAGGTGGTGAACAAAGCACTTATGGATATCGAGATATGGCCATGAGCTAGCCTCATTCAACCTCATCCTCGAGACAGGAAGTTCCTAGAAAGATTCAGGTAAAGGGTAATCACCCATTTTCATTTTGTAAATGAAAGTTCAAAAATTATGCAAAGACCAAAACAACACAACCCATACATGTCTGATAGAAATAATGTCATAGCCACCAACCTGCAGGCATTGATTGCATATGAGTCTCAACTAAGGAGTAAGATCTAATAATATACTATAAAATTTGAGCATATAGATCTAGATACTGAACAAGATAGAAATATTGTGCAAGAGATCAAGAATCGAAAAATTCATCCAATAAATGTGCTAAACATTAATCATCACACAAAAGAGAAAAGACAATAACATGATAAAAATAGAATTTTGTATTAGATTCAACATCAACTGATGAAGAGAGTCACAATAAATAGGAAAGGAAATTCAAATTAGGTTAGGAAGGAATTTGAATTGCTTGTGCAGTACAAGAAATACTAGTAAGGATTAACAAGAGACAAAGACCCTTAGTTAGGCATGAAGACTAAGTTAAACCAACTCAGGACTCCCTAATCACTAGTTATAACCGAGTGATGTACATGTAACTGATCGTATGTGCATGCAAATCCCTAAAATATCTCAACAAGGGTACTAATGAATGAAGAGGGTTAGTGATGGTCAATTAAGACCTAGATTAGTAGAGCGCATCTAGTCCTCAACTAGTTACTAACTCAATCACTCCTAAACTTAGGGAAAATCTCCTCAAATCAGGGAATGCACCCCCAAATCAAGAAATGCACCCACAAAAATAGGAATGCATCTCAGGGGTGACTCAAGTGGTCAATTTGGATGGGGTTTGGCCCACTAGAGTCATCTATTCATGGTATAGGTAAATAGCCAGAGTGTTTTTTTCTCTAACACCCCCACATAAGCCTAACTAGGTGAAAAAAAAAAACGAAAAATGAGTTTGGGGAATTTCCATCCATATTAGGTACCCATGCACACAAAATTATCTGAAAACTGAGTAAGAGTTAAAAACTGCATGGGAAAAAACCCCATAAAAGAGAATGTGAAGAGAAGGATTTAAGGAGCCTAGTCGAATGATGCCTCCATGCATGCATCATGTACAAAATCCACCAAGTGGAACATTATTTGGGATATTAGTATCCATATTAGTTTTTACCATCATCTTCAAACTTTGAAATTTTAGATGTCCAAGTTGTTCATGCCAAATATGACTTATTTCTTTGATTTGATAAATGATTGTAGTTAGTCCAGAATCATGCCTGGGAGAGTCACCAAACTTGTATAATTTTGTTTGCAGTCTATATACCCTATATAAACAGACATACCCCCAATACTCGGATCCTTTATCATAAAATAATATCACCATAACTCAAAAGTCTTTCCCGTCTGGGGAAGTTGAGCAACCGACAACAATTTCGTGCTCAATCTAAGTACATGATAGAAATTGGAGATTCTACTATGTTGACATTCAACATATCTACTTTCAATGACCGTGAGAGAATAATCATCAGTTACATAAATTTTCTATTCTAGAGATCCATTTAATGAAGAGAACAAACAAGCATACTTGTCCATATGATGTGTACAACAAAAATTGACTATCCACTCAATTTGAGTGGCGTGGACATGTAAACCATGGGAAGTGCTTACATAAAAGGTGAAATTTTCTACAGGTCGACTAATAAATCAAACGACTAACACTTCTTCTTCAATATGCTTGACCTTTTCTTCTGAATACTTTGTCTTCTTCTCGTAGGTTTTCTCCACATGTCCCACCTTTCCATGGTAGTGACAGGATTTATTCTTTCAAATCTTCTTGCTGAATGTTGACTCTCGATATTTTCTTTAGTATTTTTTTCTATACACTCCTTTCATTTATTCAGGGTGTCTGGTTGACCCCATTATTTATAATTTTGCTTGACCTTTACTTCGAGCAAGTGAGCCTCTTATATGCTACCAAGTTTCCCTTCATCAAGTAGTTTTTGTTTATCCTTGATCAATAAATCATAGAAGGTATCAAAGGAAAATTCCTTACTATATTCCTGGTGTAACATCTAACTGGAATGAAATTAGGAGTAGGACACATCGCAAGGTGTCTTTAGTTTCATTACGACTAGTTCAATCAGTTGTCCATCCTTCTTAGGAAATATTTTCCCACATTCTCCCAATGTCATTTGTATCTCTTTGATAAAATCCAAATAGTCCTTAATCCCTTCAAAGGAATTGGTTTCCAGAGAGATAAACTCTTTCTCTATCTACATCACTTGAATTTCATTCACTTTATCAAACATTGACTTCATCTTATTCCATACGGCATGAGGACAATTGATCCCACTTATATGAAAGTGAATATCCCTTAAAATGTTGGGCTTGATGACCCCAATAGGCTCATCCTTCTTTCCGTCGATGAAAAACTTAGCTTAGTCATCTGTAGGATTTTGAATAGTATTCTTGGTATATTTCTGGAGTCCCTTTCTCTTTAACAATGTTTCCATATCTAGTGCCGAAATTGCATATTTATGGCCATTCAAAATAACAACTTCTATCTTGGAATCCATTCTTCTAATATCTTACAGATTTTATCCAAGTTCAGAGGTAATAGTCGAAAAATATTCAACCTAGAGTCGATCAACCCTAGATTTGACTCGACATAATTTGTGGAAAATAAGCTAGGTCAAAACCAATATCTATGATACCATATTGGGAAAATATTTGAACAACAGAACAAATAATATAGAAAATAGTAGAAGGGATAAATATATTCCAAGAAGAGATATGGTGTCTAAAGACATTTTTTACAACACTTAATCACAGCGCATTATGATCAAAACATCACAATGCATTATCACTTGCATGATTAGATTCGCTAACAATAAAACCCATAGGGTAATACTTTTATAGTCTCCAGATCTAACAAACTTCCTTGAAGTGAGGACAATTTGATACACAAATAAGGGTCATTGATTCTAACCATTTCTTGAAACACCGCAATGTTCCATTGATTAGTTGGTTATCCTAGTCGAGATGACCATCAAATTGATTGTCTCATCAACCATCAAGTTGACCGACCAATCAAACACTCATTCAAGCAATAATTTGACTGCTTTGTTAGTCGATTATTGACTTTAGACTAACTATCTCCAAAATATATAGATCTATGATTAACCTCCATAACTTTTGGTTCCAAAAAACCCTGTCCCCTCACTCTATGTTTCTCCCCACCCCACCCCTAACCCCCCACCTCTTTCTCACTCCACTCCCCCTAACCCATATTAACCCCCCCCTCTCACTCTCTCTCTTCCCTAAGCCTCCCCTATGGGTCACTAGCCCCTCCTCTCTCTCACTCTCCCCTCCTCCCTTAACCATTTCCAATTCTCTCTCTCTCTCTCTCTCTCTCTACCCCAAACACCCACCTCCTCTCTCCCCCAACCCACTAACACCCCCTTGTCTCTTTCCACCCCTAACACCCCTCTATATATGTCTCTCATAATACCCCACCCTACAACTAACCACCCCCCCAGCTATCTCACTCTCTCCCTACCCCCTACCCCCCATTTCTCACCCCCTACCCCAACTCCCTTCCCCTCCTCCCCTAACCCTTATGAACCCCTATCCCACTCTCTCTCTTCCCTTGGACACCTAATACTTGTTGATGTTGAATAAGGAAAGTGTGTGTGTTATAATTACATGTGTGATAGAATTGTGTGCATGTTAATAATGAGTGCATGTTATTTTTATGCATAAGACAAAAACAAAAATTATCTAACCCATCATTTCTTTTTCTTTGGGGGGAACTGATGATATTTTGGTGAGTTGATATTGACTTCTAAACAAGGGAGGGTTTATCCTCCCCTTTTTTTGTCAATGTTGAATTCGACCTAGCTTTGAGAAGAACTTCCTTAAGTAAATCAATTTGTATTGTGGGTAGAGTTGCTACCTCTTACTTCTCATAATTAGCCATAATACCTTGCAAGTCAAGGTATCCAAGATCCATATCCTCACCTTCATCAAAGAGAGATCCTTCTTTTGCTACCATTTCGATTTCCTTAGTGACAGGTTCAAAAATGTTTGGTTACATATCTTCCAATTTTCTTCCTTTGCTACCATCCATTTCCATCTAATCTGGGTTGATATCAACTAAAGACACCTCTCATTTTAATTCCAATCCTTCTTCGTTGGCTAGGGCCTCAAAGTGATTTTTTAATTGAGATCCTGAAATTGGGGTAGAGTGTACCAATTTTCTTCCCCCCTGATGTCTCCTATTTGCGATGTGTAAAATCCATCTGGATCCATAGTTGTCTCTATTTTTCATTCTGGTGATAGTTTGTTAAGAAGGAAATCCTTGAATACATGGCCATGTTCATGGAATCTCCAACAATGAAAATGGGTGTGCTCATAGTCAATAGTTTGTATCCACCTCGTATCCTAGTAACTCAAGAAAATCAAATTAGGTAATGCCTATGAAATATTCATACACACACAAATCAAAGAAAACCAGGTATATTGATCCGACTTTGTTGCTTAAGCAATTTATTCTTACAAACTTTGACCCATTTTAAGATGACCCGCATACTTTAAATTTAGATTAATTATTTTTTAAGAACATTGCCTCACCAAAGAAAACTTTTTTTTGTAAGCTCTCTAATATTTTATTCCTTTTAGAAAAAAAATATATGCAATAGTCAAATGGTTGATCTTCCTTGAGGGAAACCAAGCCAACCATTGATCATAGTCATCAAATGTTCCAAATTTCTAAGAAAAACATAACCATGATAGTTTTGAACTATGATATCTAAGCCATTAAAGAAAGAAAAAAATATACTAGATATCATCCCTAAAAAACAAAAGATAAAAACTAGACCATCACCCTAAGCCTTGTCAGGAATCGAAATTACATGTACCTAAAAAGTTGGAGGGTCCTTGCTATAATTTCCTTTAAGAGGCTTGGGTTTGACACCAAGACACTGGCGATCTTAGATAAACTATCAATACATTTTCTCAACTCCTTGATGGTCATATCAATGAGATTCATATTGGAATTAATATTTAGAATCTGTCCCTTGCCCCATGCGATGCTTTCCTCAATTTTCCTTCACAACTCATTTCTTCCACTGTGACTATCCATCAACACCTTTCCTAACAAGGTTTTCATCTATCAGTTCAAAAATACAGTCCTGGAAAGCTTGGTATCCTATGTTCGAGCGAAAACCCAAAATCATGAACCCAATATTCTCACTCCATTTGCAACTCCACTACTTATGGTTTTATTTGCTACTTAGTGTGATGAAAAACCTATGAATTATCGGCTAAGAAAACTTGGAAGAAAACCCCCTTCACCTCTATTATATCCAAATGCACACGAAGTATAAGTGACCCCACCACACACTCCCACTACCATAAGACCTCCTTGTCCTCGCCATTGCTCCAACAGGCTCCCATTCTCGACCAACACCATTTGAGATAAGTTGTCGATGAATTCACATGATAACATGCTCTACCCCCTTACAATACAAAATGATCCCAACAATGAACAAGTGAACTAGGTTCAAGGCACCTCACAGTAAATATGCAGTCTCGGCCAAAATGGAATCATAATAGAGTGCAGGAAAGAGGAGCTTGTTATCCCTAAGAACCATCTCAAATCGAATCGAGTGAGCCATTATCTCACCAATCACCTCCATTTTCTCCACTAAAATGTAAATCATGAAACAAGCATTCAACCTTCTATGCATTGTGATCTCAGAAGTTGACCTTAACTCACCTTCCATCATCCCTTCTCACCTATGGTACAAATTCCAACTAAGCAACAACCTTCCGGGAAGCCTCATAAGGAGATATCAGTCACTTCAAACATCCCATGATCCACCTGTCCAAGCACCCCACTAGAAATTCTTTCAACATGAGGGGTCTTGGGATTGGTGGTCCTTTCATAGTTAGACTCCTAGATCTAGGACTGAGAATCTTGATTGCCTAATTTTGCACAATCATATCCTAGCTAAAAACCCCTTATCTCATACCAATTGGCATCTATATCGCCATTATGTTGATCAACACCCACATTTGCTAAGTGGTTGGAAATTTTATTAGCTAAGTGTTAAATGTGATATGTAAGGGTCATGTTACGCTGCAAGATCCTAGAGAGAATCTCAATTTCAACTTTCAATCTCTAGTTGTTGGATATTTCACTTATAGGAGTGCTATGCAATGGTTTTCTGAGCATATCAATTACCAGCTAAGAGTCCCCTTCCACGATAAGTTTGGTGAACCCTTTTCAAGAGGCCATGAGAAATCCTTAGATGAGAGCTTGTAATTCTACAACATTATTTCTTTTGTGACTAAGGAATCCAACATAAACCCAAACAATCCTTTCGATGACATCTCTGAAAAATACACAAATCCCTATAGGGCCTATATTTTCTTTAGAGGGCCCATCAAAGTTGATCTTTAGGAACCCCTCAGGGGAAGGGTGCCACTAAGTAGGAATTGATATAAAAGGGGATTTATAGGGTGAGCTGGGAGATGTCAATGATAATTGTAGGATCCAAATAGCGAAGAGGGGATGCTCATGATATAAGCATTCTCGATCATATTCTAGCTAAGGCATAATGTTAATAGTTTCCAGAATGCTTTTTCATATTTTGAACCATACTTGTTGCTCAGTCATTTGGGATTCTAATGAGATCCTTTGTTTCCTTTCCTTCCAATTATCCTATAGTGAAAAATGGGGGAGAAGTTTCCATATTCTATTGAGAATCTTGTTTTCTGAAAGAAAAATTCCTATAGGTTTCAATGGTGGATCTGATGATATCCCACTATCAATCCAAAGTCCCAAGGGTAGATTCCTCTTGTTCCCAAAGGGATGAAGAATAATGAAATAAATTGAGGAGGTGATTAAGTTTTTCCTCATCCCTTTCACATAATGGTCATCAAGAAGGAACTTCAAAGCCCATTTTTCTAATTTGGTCCCTTGTTAGATCTCATCCTTTGGCTGCAAGCAAGACAAAGGTAGAAATTTTGAGCCAAATATGCTTCCAAACTCTTTTTTCCTCCCACACATCATTATGCAAGAGTAGGTTATAGGCCTCCTTCATTTTGAAATTACCTCTTGACCAATAGTCCCATCTAAGAATGTTCGACCCTTCAAAAAATTGTATACATCATTGATTTATCTCCACAAAGAGTTTCACCCTACAAGGAGGGTCCTCTTTAAGATCTCATTTCTCTGAGGGAAACTAGAATCGAAATTTTTGTGAATTACTACTAGCCTTCCAATATTGATGAACCTTAGTAAGATTCTTGGCTTTTATTTTCATAGAAGTTTCCCTCCACTAGGTTGAATGTTAAATTGAGAAGTTTGGTTCCAGGCATCTTGCCAAAACAAATTCAATCTGCTATTCTTAATTTTTCATAAGCTATGCTTCTGAACAAGAACTATATTCTTACAAGTTGCATTCCATACTATATATCATGTCCTCTTCCCTTCCAGTATAGAAATATTTTGAGGATCTATCCCCGATGCATATTTCCTCATCCAGAGTCTAGCCCAATGGGAAGTGGGATTCTTGATCCATATCCACCACATATTAGACCTAGTGTTTCATTTTCCAATATCGTGTCTTTAAGACCAAGGCCTCCTTCCATATTCAGGCAATAGATTGTATACCACTCCACCATATCCCATTTCCTATGATATTTTGTCCCTCCCAAGAAGATCCTTCGTTGCACATTTCTTAAACTTTCAATATGAACTTAGGTGCATCCAGGATGGAGAAAATATAAATTGGCATGGCTTTGAGCATAGATTTTATTAGGGTTAGTCTTCTAGAAATATTAAGATATCAAAAGGCCTAGTTGTCCATCATGTTCTCAAGTTTGGAGAGTATTTTTTCCCAACATATGTTCCTTCTAGCCTCAACAATCGCGGGTGCACCCAAATAAATGGTCGGAAGAGATCTTCGATGGAAACCAAGGATGCAAAAAATACGATTTTAGATAAACAAGGGAACATTAAAAAGGAAAATTTTTGATTTATGCTTATTGATTGAGGTTCTAGAAGCATCCATGAAGGTTTGGAGAAGATAATTTATAGCATTTTCCTCACAGACGAATGTCCCATAGAGTTCCAAGAAGCATGGTATCATGAACAAACTAAATTCATAAGCTTCCTGCTCATCCCCCAAGAGTTTGATGCTTTTCAAAGAGCCATCAAGGATAGTTGTTTTAATAGAGAGACCAATCCCTTCAACCATAAGAATAAGGTGAGGGAGGATATCCTTGTCTAATAACCATTGATGGTACGAAGGTGGAGGTGGGTGATCCATTGAGAAGGATTAAAAAAAATTATGGTGATGTAAGAGAAAGGATCCAACATGTCCATTCAACAGATAATCCAAAGGCCAAAATAACTTGTTTTATGTAACACCATCTAAGCTTATCAAAAGAATTTGACATATCTAGATTTAGGAGCATTCCTATTTTTTGGGTTTTGAGAGAATGGATTGCTTCATGGGAAATAATAATTCCATCTAGGATTTGGCAGCCTTCCTCATAGCATGTATGCTCTGGGGAAATGAGAAGGGGCAACAAGGGATTTAATATAGTAGCAATGACTTTGTTTATAATTTTGTAAATAACATTACATAAGGAGATGGGTCGAAATTTACCTGGATGCATTTCTCTCTCCTCCTTTAGAATAAAGGTTACACTAGTACATTTGGGTGGATTTTTCCATGAAATATTTCCACATTTCGAACATTCGTGGAAAAATACAATGAAATTTAAGATGTATTTGTTTTTATCATGGCGGAAAAACCGTGGCAATATCGACATTTTTTACCTTTCAACAAACTTTCATCTATATATCGACAACCTATGGCTATCTTTTCACACCCGCCAAACCAATGCCAATTTCCAAGTATGGCTCTTGGCTTTTTACGCACGGGTCAACTCATGCATTTTTGTCGATATAGAGACGATTGTCGATCTGTAAATGCATACTTTAAGACAAATTTTGACACATTTTCTATAGTTGCGACAAGGTTCCTAGTGATTGATTGAGTCCGGATTTTGAACTTGTGACAAATTTCGTGGTGATGTTTTGAGCTCAGATATTCTACATTGCTCCGATTTTGAACTTGCAAGGTTAGTATTTTTATATTTGTTTGTCTATATGTTAAGAAAAAGAAAATTCAGGATTTTTTTTAACATGCATGTTTGAAAGAAATTTAATTTTTTTGTTTTTTTTTTAAAATTTAGCATTGCTACATATATTTCGTGTGAATATAAATTAATTACTAACTAAACCTCTTCTCTTTTCTATAGTTCTATTAAACCCAACATCAAAATTGAAAACCACCTCAGTAGTATCCAAGAACTTCCAGTTATGCTTGTGATTGCCTTGGATTCTTCAACACTTGAACTGTGAGCTTCAACTGTGTCACATGCTTCTGCCACCCTTGTTCTTTGTTTTCTCTTGTATGTTTGTCCAATAATATAAGCCATACAATCAAATACCAACAAGTGTTTCCTAAATACATTATTTATCAACCATATCCAAAACTAGAGAGAGTCATACCCAACAATCATCTGGTAAATTCATAAAAGGTAAGCATGCATCAAGGACAACTTTCATTTGGACCATTTGGGCCACCTAGTGTTCCAATGCCCAAACTATCAAGGTCTCCTTGTGAGCAAATCAAAGGCCATTGCACAACACCTGTTGGCATCAATGAAAACTTTAGTCTTCATGTTTTTCTTTATAGAAATTGGTGTATAATATATTGTATTTAGAAATATACTTATATGATATATCTAATGTATTTTACAAGTTACTGTTTTATATGGTGTAGGTAAGACAATTACTTGTCACTACAAGGATTTGTCACTATGAATGAAAATGGAAGGAAGTTTGCTCAGTTTAGAAAGGCATTAGAGGCGAGGGGAGATGGAAAATGTTATTTCCCTTGGTTTGATTCCAAGGGCTTGCAAAGAAGAAGAATTTTAATAACAACAGCTGAAAGACATTGTAGGGAGAAGGGGCACACTGAAGGGGGTTATGAATATCATCCCTTGGTAAGAGGTTTTTCAATTTTTGATGTATTCTCTATAATAGTCATCATGTCATGAATTTCAGTAAAATGTCTTATCGTTTTATTATATGTTCTATACACACTAATTTTACTACGTTGTTTGTAAATATATAGACAATGCCCCAAAAATGTCACCATCTAGAGAGTTATTTTCCAAGTACTAGCAGAAATACTCATTTATAGGGTGACGGACATCTAAATCAGAATATTGAAGCTGATCAAGTTCTTAATGATGATATGAATGGAGATAATGTTAGTGATACAATTTAGGAATATGAGATACATAGATTGATCCAAGACACATTTTCTCCAATGGATGAGGAAAACCAGGATGACAGTCATGATGTTGATCCTCGACTTGAGAAGTCACATAAACCTCTTTATGAAGGCTAAAAAACAAATCTTCTATCTGCTATATTGTTGTTAGTGGACTTGAAGGTTTTGAATGGTTTATCAAACACCTATCTCACACAGATACTAAGGTATGTAATTTGTTAATTATTTATGTCTGCATGTTCACATGTACATAAAGGGTTGACTTTCTTCCTATATTGCTATTGTTATCTAATTTGTAAAGTATGGATGCGATATTGATGATTAATATTGTTTACATTGAATTATTCTTTTGAATTTTGTAGATTGTTAGGTGAATTTCTATTACCAACATCAATTATTTTACCACGCACATATCGAGAGATATATGTGATTATGAAAGATTTTGGAATGGAGTATCAAGCTATTGATGCATGTCCTAATGATCATATCATATACTATAGACAATATGCATTAGAAAATGAATTCCCACAATGTCAAACAAGTAGGTATCTAACCAATAAAGTGACAAAAAAGGTGCCTCACAAAGTTCTTCGTTATATTCCGATAATTCCACGTTAACAGTGGTTGTTCAGGTGTCAAAGTATAGCACAGTTTCTATATTTTCATGCAAAGAACAGAAGTCTAGATGACGTTCTTTGAATGCTTACAGATGGTTCTGCATTGAGGTACATCGAAGAAACGTGGCCAATTTTCAAAGAAGAACCTTGTAATGTTTAACTTTCAATGGCATTTGATGGTGTCAATCCATTTGGAGAGATTCGTTCTACCTACTCAGTGTGGCCTGTTTTTGTTATAAACAATAACCTTCCTCCTTGGATGTCGATCAAGAGAGAGCACACAATGTTGGCAATGATTGTTCCAGGTATTTAATTAATTTGTATTTTTTTACTTGAAATTCTGATCACTAAATATTTCATTTCTTTGTTTCGTTCATGATAATTATGTCTTTTATATATAACGACATATAGATAAATATAATTAATCATGTATGTTGGACCAATTAGGTAAGTATCAGGTTAAATATATGAGCATATATATTGAGCCTCTTATCGATGAGTTGTTGAAGTTATGGGTTGGCATCACTATGTATGACATCTCTAGTCCAATAGGGAAAAAATGGTTTCAATTCCATGGAATACTTGCATTTACAATTCATGATGCTCCTGGGTTAACACATTTTTGTGGTATATTGTTACTTTCTTTTGTTCTTTAATATTATATATATATATATCTATTGACAATATCATTCATTATTTTAAATGGTAATTATAATTCGCTACACTAATTCATATATCTTGTAGGTCTTCAAACAAAGGGTAAATTTGCATGTCCATTTTGCGGTCTCAGGATAAAATCTCGTTGTTCAAGGAGTTTAGTAAAGGAAGTGTTTGATGAGTATAAGCACTTTCTGCCTAAGAACCATAGTTATCGAACTACAGACAAAGAAAAATGCAATGGTAAAGAAGAGAATGGAAAAAAACCACAAAGAATGACACCTCACCTATGGAAGTTGGAATATAATAAAAATCGTCAAGGTATACCAAATTATTTATGTATTGTTGGAATATTGGTCAATACTTGGCCAAATTTCTGAATGGCCAAATTTCCAAATGGCCTTTTAAACTGTTAATTCATCGCTTCGACAAAATTTGTCAAACCCTATGGTAACATGAGATTTTTATTTTCACCAATTTTGAAGTGTGAGACACCCAATGGATAGAGGCCAACAAGGTGACTTCATCTAAACCAATTTCACCTCTTGAACCCTCTTTATCTCTCCTTGGCGGGCATGTTACTGGAGTAGTGCAAATCAAGCTGGGAGGCACTTTTGGAAGATTGATATCTTCCTCCTCATAGACTCTTTGGACAATCTGAGACCATGGTTGGATGCACCAAACAACATTCTAGAGATCCATACTCTCAAAATATTTTAATACATCAACCATAAGACATGGCGGGAATTTTACTGAGGTCACTTAGGAAGTTTTAGTGATTTTACACTTAGACAATTTTTGCACTTTCCTAGACTTGGTCCAATCTGCCTGAGTGCATGTTTTGGAAAATCCATAACTTCTTCTTCACACACTTCCAAGTCAATATGAGAACATGGTCAGGTATAAAAAACAACAACCTACAAGATGACCATATGGTGCGGGAATTTTCTTCAACCCACAAACTATGGCGGGCATTTCCTTGAGCCACTTAGGCAATTTTGCTACTTTGGTGTAAAAGCAACCTGAAACCCTGTTTTGGCAGGCTGTTATCTTTGTCATCAAAGAGCTTCTGTGAAAACTAAGTCCATGGTTGGATATCCTCTTTGAAAATATAGAGCGTGATAGTTCCAAATAATTTTTCTCATTCTCCCATTAGTTATGGCGGGCATTTTCCCAAGGCCACCTCGACTGGTTTTCCAACACTTAACCATTTCCAAGAATTTCTCTAAGGTTTATACTGAAACCCTATTTTGGCATACTTATAACTTTATCCTCGGAAATGATTAAGGCAAACTGAGACCATGGCTAGATAGCTACTTCAACAAGCTAAATCCTGATATGCTAGTGCGGGCATTTTATTCAAACCATGAATTATGGTGGGCATTCTCTTAGAGTAGTTTTGACTACTTTTTCATACTTAGTCAATTTCCAAAGTTTCACAAACTTGCCATATTTTTCCATAACAATGTCAGATTACAACACTGACTTCATGATAGCACCAGAACACCATCATGTGTCTTTCCAGCCTCATCATACTTGCCATGTCATTACTTCATTTGTCATTCCTTTGTCTTTCACTGAGTTTACCTTGCCATCATGTCTTTGGTTATCCTTTTGTCATTCACTGAACTCCTTTGACATCAATGACAATTACATTCAACATGTATCATATATAATATAAATCTTTTTTTTAGTGAATTATGTTCAGCGCGATGTGTACCTATATTGATTAATTAGTGTTAATTTGATTTTGTTGATGTTTCATGAATGTCGTTAAAGCACGAATGGTCTTCCATGAGGAATGAAAATTTACCTGATGCAATTCAGTAGGTTTCCATACTACGAGAGCCTACAAATAGTTCATTTGTTTGATACAATGCATATCGGGAAGAACATAACATACATGTTATGGTGAATATTAGATGGAAGGACTCACAAAGAAAGAATTGGATATATTTGTAGTGACATCGAAGAAGCTAATCACACATTGCAAAGTGTGATAATTAATTCTAATGGCGATGGTTGTCAATGGAATATTAGTCTCCTTGGTGCTTGACAGAGCAATAGAGCAATATTGTAAAAGAGGTCATCAGAAAAATCAGCTTTCCGACAGGGTTTTCGTCTAACATAAAGAATATCTTAACGAAAAAAGGTGATTTTGTTGGGGTTCAAAAACATGGCTAGCATACATTCATTAAGGTAATTGTGAGTTTATAATATATTTCCTTATTTGTATGCACTATTTTATTAATTTTATTCTCTTATTTGGAAATAAATAATAATTATGTGTTTTTTGATACAGTATGTTCTACCTTTAACTCTCTCAGACGACTTTGACAACAACATAAAACAAATTATTTATGTTCTTGGAAAATACATGAGGTAAGTAATGTTTTATATGGAAAATGTACTTGGTCTGTGATTTGTAGAGGAACTTATTGACATATTATGTTTTGCCCGCAAATTTTATATATGGCTTGATATTATTCTATTGCATCATTTGTAAGTGGCTTTCATCAAAAGAAATCCATAAAGAAGATATAAGGTATTGGAAGAGAGAAATTCCCCGACTAATGTGTGAAATGCAACAGTATCTACCTCCAACATTTTTCAATGCACAAGAACACTACCTCATACACCAAGTTGAGGAGATTGAATTATGTGGACCAATACACACAAGGTCGATGTGGATGACGGAGAGGTAGTTGAATTCATTGAAGGATTTTGTTAGAAAAAAGCACGTCATGAGGGTTCTATGGTTGAGGGATATATGGTATATCAATGCATGGTGTATATTAGTGAATATATACCTAAATTAGCAGAAAATATGAATGTGCCTCACATTTGGCATCTCGACTCCATCAACAAATTCGAAGGGGAGGTCCTATTGGGGAAAGGTACAATGAGGACCGTGAAAGGTAATTATTAGATTTTTTGGAATTAATATATTACACATGTATTTTTCCAATTTTATTTTATCATACTGATTTTTTATTTTTTTATTAATCCTGCATATTCAACTATATTAAACTATGCCTTTAATGATATCTAATTAATGATATTGAATTGTTATTTTTTCATATAGTTGCTCGAGTGTGGGATGCTTTACATGTATACATTGCAAACAACCTTGATTGGATGGCGCATTGGATAGAAGATTGTGAAGAACACTTTGGTAGGTTATCATGGGAAGGGTTCAATAAGATGATTAAAACATCTCATCGTCATCAACATCAATTTCATGATCTTACATCGCAAAAGGAAGTTGATTTAGCCTATGGTTTAAAAGATAAAAAGGCAAGTAAATTGTTTACCCACATTTTTGTAGCTACTTCCCATTTTTTCAATGTATTTGGTTTGTTTAAGTTTCCAAATATATTTTCTAAGTCCTATATGACGTTTATTAATTCACAATGTATTTTTTACTTGTTGTCAATGTTGCAGTTGAAACATCACAAGGCTATGTGGTGTAATGGTCGTAAATTTCGTATCAAAGTGTTGGATGATAAGATGAAAACCTCAGATTGTGGGATAACTGCATTGTTTAAAGTCACCAATGTTTCCTCCAGAAGTGATAGACATCCAGAAGAAACTGAGAATAGGTACTATGGGAATTTGGAGGACATAATTGAGTGTGATTTTAATTCCTTTAAAATAGTTTTGTTTGAGGTGAAGTGGTACATGCTACGGATGCATGAACGTGATCTTGAAAGAACTATTATTGAGCATGCTAATGGATTTACCATGGTTAATACAAGGGCATTTGAACCAGGTACAGAGCCTTATGTTCTTCCAAGTCAATGCGAGCAAGTCTTTTACTCATAGGTACCAGGTAAAGCAGGTTGGTCATATGTTGTTAGATACAATCCAAGAGGAAGACCAGTAAAGTACAATCATGTAGATGATGAAGATAACCACGAAGAAGAAGATGATGATGATGATTCAGATCAGGAGCAGGTGGCTGTAGTCGATGTGTTAGATGAAGAAGTTGAAGAGTTTGATCATCCAAATGTAGCAGACGATGATCTCATTGACGATGTCGATGAATTTATTAGCGAAGATGACATTGCTGATGATGTTGATGTGAATGAGCCTTTCATCAATATCTATTGTGAACCAGAACCTAATTCAGATGTTGAGTTGGATGAAGAAGAAGATGAATGATATTTAATTGTTTAAAAGTAGAGGCATGTGTTTATATCTTTTATATCATGATGATCTTTATATGTTTTTTATTTTCTATAATAGAGTATGTTGCATGTTCTTTAATATTTCAAATTGGGTATGGGGGAATTGAGAGTGATGTGGGGGGGGAATAATTAGAGCTCCCACCTTCATGTGGTTTCCCCTGTTTAGTAGAGAATGAACTATTCTTGAAACCAAGAGAATCTCAAAATTGGGGTGTATACCATATATAGCTGAAATTTGACATGGTTTCGAATGACATGTTGGAATATTGGTCAATACTGAGGGGGGGGGTGAATCGGTATTGTTATGTTTTTAACAATTTAAACCACTTTTTGATATTAATTAAACAATGGAATCAACAATATAAATTCGATCTCATCAGGCTCATGTAAGTCCTGTTGGCATGTCAGTCTAAGGGCATGGCCTACCAGCATATCCTGCAGGTATTTCCAAGTGCCTGTGGGAATATCTTTAAGCCCCGCCGGCGTAAGCCCTTGTGATAAACCATTCCTTTGCGGGAATACACCTCTTCCTATGGGCATAGGTCTTCAAGACCTTCCTTGCAGGCATAGAATCCCTCCATTGCTTACTTGCGTGCATAATTGTTCAAGCCCTTCCAGCTTGCGGGCATGAGCTTTAGCCCTTGTGGGCATATGATTCTTCCTGCGTACATTCCTAAGCCTTTGCGAGCTTTAAGCTTAGCCCCTGCGGGCATCCTTAAGCCTTTGTGGTCATTTTTTTAGCCCCTGTGGGGATTTCATTAGCCCCTTGTGGGCATTCTGTAAGCCCTTGCGGGCATATCATAAGGTGTTATTAAACCTAATTTTTCACCTATTTTGGAAAACAAAAATATCGCACATGAGAGCACCAAATAGGAATCTGAGTCCATGGATGGATAGCCAGTTCATCAAGGAATAAGACCATAGTAACTGGTGAATTTTATCCACAAAAATACACCTCCTTGCGGGCATTTCCAAATGCCTTACCAACCTACGTTTGAACAAGAAAACAACCTTTTTCTCATTTTGGAAGGCTTCTATTTCACACGTGTGAACTCTAGAGGAGAATCTGAACCCATGACTAAAGGACCAGTTCATCAAGGGACAAGACCATGCCAACTGATGAATTTTCTCAGCACAAGGACACTTCCCTGTGGGAATTTCCGAATGGCCCCTTAGCCTTGTGAATTCAACAAAGCCAAATTTCTGAATATGCAAAACAAAAATTTTCCTACTTTGGCATATTGATTTCTTCCACATGTGACCATCATAAGGAAAATTGAAAGCATGGGTGGATAACCACATCAACAAGGAACAGATCTATGTCACCCTATGAATTTTATTAGCACAAGGACACCTCCTTGCGGGCATTTCCAAATGGCCTTTTAAACTGTTAATTCATCGCTTCGACAAAAAATGTCAAACCCTAGGGTAACATGAGATTTTTATTTTCACCAATTTTGAAGTGTGAGACACCCAATGGATAGAGGAAAATAAGGTGACTTCATATAAACAAATTTCACCTCTTGGACCCTCTTTCTCTCTCCTCGGCGAACATGTTACTGGAGTAGTGCAAATCAAGCTGGGAGGCATTTTTGGAAGATTGATATCTTCCTCCTGAGAGACTCTTTGGACAATATGAGACCATGGTTGGATGCACCAAACAACATTCTAGAGATCCATACTCTCAAAATATTTTAATACATCAACCACAAGACATGGCGGGCATTTTACTGAGGTCACTTAGGCAGTTTTAGTGATTTTACACTTAGACAATTTTTGCACTTTCACTAGACTTGGTCCAATCTACCTGAGTGCCTGTTTTGGCAGATCCATAACTTCTTCTTCAGACACTTCCAAGTCAATATGAGAACATGTTCAGGTAGAAAAAAAATAACCTACAAGATGACAACATGGTGCGGGCATTTTCTTCAACCCACAAACTATGGCGGGAATTTCCCTCAGGCCACTTAGGCAATTTTGCTACTTTGATGTAAAAGAAACCTGAAGCCCTATTTTGGTAGGTTGTTATCTTTGTGATCAAACACCTTCTGTGAAAACTAAGTCCATGGTTGGATAGCCTCTTTGACAAGCTAGAGCATGATAGTTCCAAATAATTTTTATCATTCTCCCATGAGGTACGGCGGGCATTTTCCCAAGGCCACCTGGACCAGTTTTCCAACACTTAGCCATTTCCAAGAATTCCTCCAAGGTTTATCGTGAAACCCTATTTTGGTAGACTTATAACTTTCTCCTCAGAAATGATTAAGGAAATATGAGACCATGGATAGATAGCCACTTCAACAAGCTTCAACCTAGTATGCTGGTGCGGGCGTTTTTGCTCAAACCATGAATTATGGCGGGCATTCTCTTAGAGCAGTTCTGACTACTTTTTCCATACTTAGTCAATTTCCAAAGTTTCACAAACTTGCCATACTTTTCCAGAATGATGTTAGATTGTATAACTAACTTCAGGATAGCACCAGAACACCATCATGTGTCTTTCCAACTTCATCACACATGCCATGTCATCAGTTCCTTCAACGCCTCTCTTTGTTGACAATGTTTCTGCAATTCAATTGGCCAAGAATCCCAAATTCCATGATCGAACCAAACACATCAACACTAAATATCACTTGATTCGACATCAAGTTGAGGCCAACAACATTAATCTTACACATTGTTTATTTCATATCAAATTCCAGATATATTTACTAAAGCACTGGGTCATGAAAAATTTGAAAAATTCAGAATGTAGCTTGCCATGTCAGATGTCCCTTTAGTTTAAGGGGGTAATGTTGACTAATCTTTCGGGGTTAGTTATATCATTTATAGTTAGTTAACAATTTTATTTAGTTAATAAGTTATAGAGACATAACTACCTCTTCTTGGTTTTGTATGTATATAAATACTTCTGATGTTTATCATTAAAATGTATTACATTGTAGAGTTTTATTTCTCACAACATGTTTCAGTTGAATACCTCTGAGCTAAAGAAAAATATGGAAAAGATGTCAATGAAAGTTGTACTGGACTAGAAAAATGAAAGAAGAAAAAAAGAATTGTTCATTAGAGTGAGACTCCACTCAATCATTGTACCTTCACTTTACATTTATTCATTTCAAAAAAAATTCTTATTTAAAATGTTTTAGGCTTTCAAATACTAAAATCATATGCCAAATTTTGAATTTAAAATATTATAAAAAAACATTAGGAAAATAATGGAATGGATAACATTGAAAGTAAACGCTCACAAAAACATAGATTGCAATGCAATGATTGGAAAAATAAATATAAGCTACTCCTAAAGAAAAAATAATGAGCCATAGAAAAAAGATGAAATGTGTTGGAGCTGAAAATTGTACCTCAATTATAATTTCTCTTCCTTGTTTTTTTTTATGTTTCATTTGTTATGTTATTTACTTTGTTATATCATTCAAACATTAGCTTCATGTTATATACTTTAGTTTTATTATTTACTGTTATTTGTGATTTAAACATTGGCTTATAAGTAATTTATCTTCCTTTTGGTCTTCAAAACATAAGTTAATATTTTCCTAACCTTTGTGTTGAGATTGTGTGAACATTTCAACTATGAAATGTAACTTAGTACATTCAGGCAGTGCAATCGTTCAGCTTCATGCATATGGGCGCTATCGGAATCCTGAAATCATTAAAGAGCATGATTGGAACATGTCTAAGTTTATGCACTATCTGTGATGAGAGATTGCCCCGGGGTTTTATCAGACAGGATGTAACAACTGTCAGGCGTGATCATTCCTTCACGAATGTTTTGAGAACAGAGGAGGCCACGCTTTAACCCTAGCTCTATTCCACCTTCACACCATTTTTTCACTGGTGAAGCAGCTCATGTCAAGCATAGCAAGCATGAAGAAGAGTGGAAATCTGTGTAGATTGGAACCAACGAACACCAAATGGGTGAAGGATTTCCCTGAGTGCGCAGAATTGTTCAGGAGGGTTGGTTGATTCGTATTTTTTTAGAAAGTTATAGATTACAATCTAGAGGTCACTCGTTCTTTTGCTTAGAACTGTTCGAACTCCTGTGTTAGTTTTCAGACCCTAAAGTTTTAATTGACAGAAGAATTGATAGCCGAGGAAACTGGTATAGCCATTGAGGTGGGGCGTTGGTTCAAGAAAACTCCATTCAAATTTGATCCAGGCTCATTTTTGTTACACGGATTCAAATATCTTGACTGGAACAAAGGAATTCATCTCAATAATGTGAAACCTGAATGGCGGGAGGTCATTGGCACTATGCGATGCTATATCACTTGTGAGGGAAGGTTTGCCACAGTTTACAAGTACCACTTCAGGTTCCTATTACATTTGAATGGTCAATTAAAAATGAATTTACCCTTATACATTTTTAAAAGCCTCATAAAAATGTCTAAAAGGGTAAAGGGTCATTTGGATCATATGGACCAATCTTTCTTCCATCATAGCTTGGTTAAGTTAATAATGTTAATAGAGCTAGAAAAGAGAAATCATGGTTTAAAAGGAACATGGTCAAAGAAGTACATCAAGCTGAAGAGTGTGGTTTGCAACAAAAGTTTGTAAAGCTGGATGATACAGAACAAAAACATATATCATAGGAAGAACCCTTGGTCTCAAATGATAAAGAGATTTATCATGCCCCCGATACTCCTTCTGTTACCAAAGAGCGACTTATAGAGGAAGGAATGTTTCCTTCTCCCAAAATTGATGCTGATATCCAGACTATAGTTGAGGTCGAAGTGCCCAAATGGAGACCCAAGACCAGGGCATCCAACAAGCTCAGATTGAATATGAAAAGAACTCTAAACCCTAAGTTGGAAAAGGAAGAAGTTACTGCAATTCAAGATTCTTCAAGTGATGAAGAATCGAAGGCTAAAATGGTAGAGCTAAATCCACATAAATTCTTTGAAGATACAGACCAGAATTACCAGGGTTTGATAAAGCCATTGAAAAAGTGTTGTGAAGTTTTTGAGGAAGAAGCAATTCAAAGCTTTGAACCTGGATTGAGCTCAAAAACTTTCTATTTGGAGGCTTCAACAGAAGAAATAAATGAAAAAGAGTCAGAGAAGGGCTATGAAGCACGAGAAGAACTTCTTATTAAAAAGATAGAAACTCCATCAAGGTTAGTTAAAGATCCAGTACATCAAGAAACAAATCATACATATTCTGAGATTGAAATTCTCAAAAAATCATTGCAACAGTATAAAGCACAAAATGAATACTTCAATGATGCGAATGATAAGGTTATGAAAGCTAATAAAAGGTTAAGGGAGGATCTAGAAGAGGTGAATGACCATTATCAAGAGCTCATTTCAGTAGCTAAAGAGGTCTTAAAAAGGAGAAGTAATGCAGAGGGACAAATCGAAGAGCTAACCGAACAAAATGGAGGCCTAACCAAGCAAAATGAAGAGTTGTCAAACAAGGTTCAGGTTGTGGAAGAAGAGCAAGCTCGTCTGCTCAATAGGTCACAAGCATTGGATGGATTGACCATTTTCACAAAGGCATCTAGAGAAATCTAAGATCCAGATGATCCATCTTACAGCTATCTAACAAACTCCAAATGACACAGCTTTGGAGATAGATAAGAATGCCTACTTTTGAGAATTAGTTATACTATTTTTGGAGATTCCTTTTTGTATATAAATTCTAGAATGGATTTGAATCCTCAAAAGATGGATCTTAAACTTCCTTCATGTAATTATAAAAATAGCAGTGATAGGAGGGATCAGGGTTGTTTTTTTGTTCTGGAAAAGGGTTAGAAGTGTTGAAGCTATTAACTAAAACACATATGATACACTGTCATGTAAGTTTTTGAAGACTGAATGTTTGGACTGAAATATAATATATAAGATATAAGACATAGGTTGGCCTTATTTTATGGTTGATGTTTATGATCGGTTTGATCACCTCTCTTACTATTTCATTTAGTGAGTTTTTATCCTAAAAATGCTTTTAATTTTGTGGACATAACTGGATTCTTTATATTTATATTTATGGTTTAAATCTAAGTTTCAGATTCCTTCATTTCAGAACTTTGTAATATATTTCTAATTTAGTGATTATATGTGATTTATATTTCCTTACCTTTTCCATGGATGATACCTTCAGAATTTATAAAAATTAAACCATTCTCCTTCATTTTTTCTTTGGATGTGCTAACTTGTACCTATCTGTAGTCTAAGTACAATCTCTAGTGCAAACAAAATGGATGTCAATGATATGAACTAAATAAAGAAAGAAGAAACCAAAAGAACTTTTCATTGTCCAGTGAGATACCACTCAATCATTGTACCTCCACTTTTATGTTTTTCATTTAAAAGTAATAATATTTCTCATTAAAGTGGTTTGGACTTTCAAATATTACAATCATATGTTATGTTAGAAATATTAAATTTTGAGTTTAAAATATTGTAAAAAAAAACAAAAGTGAAAAAATAAAGATTTGAATGTATACTTTTTTTTTCATAACTAAAAAACATCATTTTATTAAATGAAAAAAATGTGTCAACAAAACATTACATCAGTAGAGAAGTGAGAATACTTCTCAACACCCTTCGGCCTTTCATAGATACAAAATTACATCCACCTTAGAGCTATACTCATCAAGGTATTCTAACTACTAACATAGGTATTGTCATATATTTGTATTCTCTTAGCCAAAGATAAAAGGAAAAATAAAACCTAAAAGGAAAGTTGTATTGCATTAGAAAAAAAAAAACAAAATATTGTTTAAAAACATTAAGAAAATAATGAAAAGGACAGTATTGATTTCTTGCACATGATTTCCTACTTTGGCAGATTGGTTTCTTGCACATGTGACCATCATAAGGAAACTGAAAGCATGGGTGGATAACCAATTCAACAAGGAACAGATCTATGTCACCCTATGAATTTTATTAGCACGAGTACACCTCCTTGCGGGAATTTCCAAATGGTTGTTTAAACTACTAAGTTAACACTTAGACAAAAATTGTCAAACCCTAGGGTAACATGAGATTTTTATTTTCACCAATTTTGAAGTGTGATACACCCAATGGATAGAGGCCAACAAGCTGACTTCATCTAAACCAATTTCACCTCTTGAAGCCTCTTTCTATCTCCTCGGCGGGCATGTTACTGGAGTATGTTGGCATTATGGAATATAGTTGTCATTGATGTCAAAGGATCTCAGTAATGACAAAGGAATAACTAAGGTCATGATGGCAGAGTGAACTCAGTGAAAGATAAAGGGAGTGATGGCATTGCATGGATGATGATATGGTAGATATGATGACTTGGCATGGAATAGATGATTATGTGGCATGAATTTGAAATCATTGTTGCACTATGACATCATTCTAGAGAAATATGGCAAATTGGTGAAAATCAGGAATTTGACTAAGTATGGAATAAATAGTCAAAACTAGTCTAAGAGAATGTCCGCCATAAATTATGGGTTGAAGAAAATGCCCCCAACATATGGGAATCTTGTAGCTTTGTATTTGGCCTACCTGACCATGTCTTCAGATTGTCTTGGAAGTGGCTGAGGAAGAATTTATGGACCTGCTAAAACAGTGTTTTAGATAGATTGGACCAACTTAAGAAATTTGCCTAAGTATGGAATTAATGTTAAATCTGTCTAAGTGGCCTGAGAGAAATGCCCGCCACATCTCATAGGATGATGAGAAAAATATTTTGAGAGTGTGGATCTCTACAGTGTTGTATAGTGCATCTGACCATATGACTATCTTGTCCAAAGAGACTCCGAGGACGAAGATATGGATCTGCCAAAAGTGCTACTTATCTTGATTTGTAGTACTTCAGTAAAATGCCCTCCAAGGAGAGAGAAAATAGCCTCAGAGGTTGAAACTGGTCTTGTTGGATTCATCTTGTTTTCCTCTACCCATTGGGTATCTCACTTTCCAATTTTGAAGAAAAAATGAAATCACCTTGGTGGCCTAGGGTTTGAAGAAAATTGGTTTAAGTGTTAGAAAATGAGTTTGAGAGACCATTTGGAGATGCCCGCAAGGAGGGGTTCTGTTGATGATAAAATTCATCATATTGCATGGTCTTGTTCTTTGATGAACTGGATATCCAGCCATGGAGTCAGTTTCCTTCTGGGTGTTCACACGTATGAAATAGGAGTCTACCAAAATGGGAAGATCTGTGTTTTGTGCATCTTGTTGATTTCATGTTTTGATTAAATTTTAAATAAGTGGTTTAAATGGTAAAAAATTATCAATACTAATTCACCGCCCCCCTCTCAGTATTGACCAGCTTCCAACAGAGTAGTGAAAATCAAGCTGGGAGGCACTTTTGGCCCCTGTGGGCTTAATTAAGCCCCTGCGGGCATCTAAGCATCCCATAAGCCCTTACGGGCTTAACCTCAGCTCCTTGAGCTTTTAACCCCTTTTGCAGGAATTTCATAAGCCTTCTGCGGGCATAAATGAGCCCCTTGCGGGTATCTTTATCCCCCTTATGTGGACATGTTTATAAGCCTCCTGCGGGCATATTAGAGGCCCCTTGCGGGCATCCTAGAGCTCCCTTGCGGGCATAACATAGCCCTTGCGGGAATCTTCCTAAGCCTTTGTGTCATGTCCCAAATTTGGAATTGGGTCACAATGGCCTAATCACATTATCCATATTCATTAGAGTTTGTAAAATTGATGTTAAGGGTCAAATAATTGCCAAGGAGGAAAATTACTAGTTTCCTAGGTTTGGGGTGGAAGCTTTGGGATTTGGAATAAGGGGGATAATAAATGATTTTTAGACATTAGAAGGGTTCAAGTATTTAATAAATAGAGTGAATAAAGAAATTCAAGAGAAATTCTAAGTGACAAATGGTTTTGGAGACATATGGAGGATGTGGGACCCACACTAGCTTGATTTTTCATAATACATGGTATCTCTCTTTTGCAAATTCGAATTAATGGGAATGTGAACACTCTTGGGTGAGTTGGTAAGTCATAACACATGTCATTGATCATCTTAGGTCGAATTTGGAAGGATTGGTAACCTCCATGGAAGATAACGAGTCAAAGTGGAAGTTTGTGGACACTTGGGCTAGATTCCCTAGCCCCTATGACACCAATGATGGAGCATCTATGACAACTATGACAAATTGCAGACCTGACCTCTGACATCTGACCACTATGACATGTCAGCCCCAAAAATAGGCTCAAAGAAGGCGAATTTGGGAGTTGGAGAAGCCAAAGAGACTCAAAATCGAATTTGGGAGAAGATGGAAGGTTGGAACTAGGAGACAAGTGGCAAATGTGGAATATTTCCTAAATGAAAATCTATTGAATCTATTGAGAGGATTTCGACCCTTAGAAGGCTAATGTTGGTTATAAAATGTAGAAATGAAGTATGAGAATGGCTTTTGATCATTTGTAGAATTTGCAATTGCAATTGTGAAGAGGGAGAGCTAGTGGATGACTAGTTTCTTGCCTTAGCCAATTTCGAGGGTGAAAGATTCCCATCCAAGTTGGAAATTGGAAAGGCCATTCAGACCTTTCATTTGGAGCTTTAATGGAGTCTTTATTTGCAGGTGTAAGCTACAGGGAAGCTCATGGTTTCTTCTATTGCAGCTCGCTCCTTCAACCATTTCCAGTTTTGATGGCATATTCTTGATCCTTGAGGGAGGGCGTTTTTGGTGAGCTATTGTACTCTTTGGGGGAGCTTCTAATGCCCAATTTATTTTTTAATATGAATTAAATACTCTTTTATTCATCTCCAAAAAGTTTCAGGTCGAAATTCCAAGTAGAAATGTATAAATCTCATTTTTAATGGAAGAACAATGCCATTTCCCCACTACATTGTTGTGAGCCAATGTATTGATGATGATTTCGAATGAATGGATGATTATCTGATATATTTGTGATAAATATACTACCATGGATGTCTTATACAAGTTTCATGTACTGTACTTGAGCATTTGAAGCATTTTTACTCAGTTTAATTGCATTGGGAGAAGAAATAGTGCCATTTCCCCAAGGGTCGAATTGGGAATTTTTGCAGTTGAATGGGAGAGGGTGAGAACAGTTGTAATAAACCATTAATGGTGCATATGAGACCTTAATAACATAATTAACACATTACTTACCTCTTTTCATAAATTTGAGTGGGTTTGGAGGCATTTGGGAAGCCATTTTCGGTACTTACCTTAGGGGGATTTGAAACCCAAATTACTTGTAAAATTGCATACTTGGTCCAGAATCTTAAGAGAGTTTGCAGAGGTCTTTTGGTGGACATATGTTATCCCTGAACATCATATTCAATTCCTAATATCATTCATAAACCTTCCTTGAATATTTGAAGGCATTTGGAGTCAATTTGAGACCTAGAGACCAATACTAGTCAAAGGGAAATCACTAGTAAAGTTACCTACATTGACCAGAATTGAAAGAGTATTTGCAGAAGTGTTTTAAAGGTACAAAGACATCCCTGAAACACATATTTATGTTCTAATATCATTCATATACCTTCTCAGAATATTTGGGATCATTTGGGGCAAATTTGGGACCTAGAGATCGAAACTAGTCAAAGGTCGAACCAAGGAAAAAAGTGGAAAATTGCAATTTTAATAAAATTCCTAATAAGGGACATTACAGTGGTATCAGATCATGGTCCTTGCACCTGTGTATTAGGTACATACATTCAAGAATAATTGGCAGCCATGTCTTACTATTATGATGAATCCTATGAGTACAATTCTTACGAGGAATATGCAGATGCTTATGAGCAATATGAAGCAGAATGTGAATGGTATGAGGAAGAGGTGCCATCATGCAACACTTCTTACAATTTCAAGAGAAATGAAGATTATTCTTATGACTTTAAATCTGATGAATATGAGTGTGTCACACCAACCAAGGATAATTCTATGAGTGAGTTCCAAAGATGGAGAGCAAAATATAAAACCTTGCCCCAACAATATCAAAAATATCAAGAATATCTTGCTTTTAGCAAAAATACACAAAATGCTATGTCTTTTGAGTACTATGCTGAACATGCTTTTGAAAATAGGCCCAAAAATGAAGATGTGGAATTAGTGAAGAAAGGTTTATTCCCTTCTTGTAAAAACCCTTGGAGCGAGTATCATATATGTGTGCATGAAATGATGTCCTCCTTGAGGAAAGCTTTTGAGATTTATTCAAGAAGAGATTCCAAATATATTGATCCTAAGGAAAAAAAAGGGGCAAAATGCATCAGCTTGCTTTAAGGAGCAAAAGGAAGAGACATCACAAGAGCATGAAGAAGATTCTATTGAAAATATGGAAGATCATTTCGAGACACCTTCTAGCTTAGACATGAACCAAAGAGCATCTACTGATGGATGCTTAAACTATGAAGGAGTACCTACTGATGGGTGCTCACACCTCTATGTTGGTGACATAGAGATCACTTTTGAAAGTGTTTCTACAAGTACAAGTTTCATTAATCATGATAATGAAGACCTTGTAGCAGTTGAAGAAGAACCAAGATCAACTTCCCCATCACCACTTGAGCTTCATGAAGTTGGTCCAAGCAAAATTGAAGAAGATGAGGAGGTTCATTTGCAAGAGCCTCATTTTCTTGAAGGGTCCTTAAAGATGAATGAAAATAAGATCCAAGAGTCCCTCAGCATTCTCCATGACACTCAAGCATTGGTGTCAAATTCTTGTTGGAGAGCTACTTCATTGGAGGAAACATCCTTCCTTGAAGACATGGAGAAGATTCAAAGAGCAATGTGCCACATCAAAGGTAATTTCATGTCTTTGCTTTTTGATAGAAACCATTTGTTTGAGCTTAATGAATTGTTACATGATGCATACTTGAAGAATAATGAGGATATTCATAAGCTCACAATTCAAAATGAGCAACTTCTTGAAAAGTTGCAAGATACTTGTTTCTCCTCCTATGTTTCAGATTGTCGAATGGTAGATTGTTTGGAGGATTCTCATGACATGGTGGATCATGAGAAATGTGAGAATTTGAATGTGCTTAATGTGTTTGAAGATGAACTTGAAGAGATCCAAACACTTGATGTGGTGGAAGAGGAACTTGAATTGTCTCTTGATGAAGCTTATGCAATTTTTAAAGAAGAGCATGATTCCTCTACATTGGAACCAATCTATGACAAAGGTTTCCCACTTTTGAAGGAGCTGCATGATACTACCCACATGGATCCTTCCCATGATGAAACTCCTGAACTTTTTGATCATTTGGGTGAGTTAGTACATTCTCCTACATCCTACAATTCCATGTTTTGCAGTATTAGTCTCAATGAAGTATGGGTGAAAGGGTTCTTTTTGATGGTGCCACATGAGGAGTATGGAACTCCTAGATTTAACTTTTATGATGACATGGTTGGAGCACATTCTTATTCACATTTGCAGCAACATAATTTGTCACTTTATGATGATTCACATCTACATGGATGCACCTATGATATGGATTTGAGTCACTTGAATACTCATGGTTTTTCTTGCTCAACACTGGGTTTATTTGATGTTAGAGGAACTTCATCCAACACTTGGATGAATAGATTTATGATGGGAGAAAATTTTTTGTTGGAAGCCACATACTTTGTTACATCTTTATGATTCTCACATTCATGGATATATGGGTGAGAATTCTTTGAGTCATTTGAAGTCTCCTTGTTTTTTCTGCTCATTATTTGGTTCAGATTTTAGTGGAGATTCTTCATTCACTTCTTGGATGAAAGAATACATGGTTGAATATTTTGATGCATATCACATCCTTTTGGAGCAGCATTATAGGACATGGGATCCTCACCTATGTCATTGGAGCAGATTTGATTGGTCACTTGAAGCTTGTATGCACTTGGAAAATCGTGGTCTACTTGCTTAGAGGTACAAGCACTTTCATGATTCTTTGATGAAGCACCTCCTTGATGTACATTTTCATTATGTAGTTATGTACTTTGATGATATATATTTTGTACTCATGATGTTTGGAAGAATGCATACAAGAAAATGGGATCCAGGAATCATCTTATCTGATGGTATGGGTTGGAGAGCACTCTTCATTGTTGGGGTGCAATACAAGCAATGGGACCCTGGAATAATTTTTATCTCATTGGTTTCAATTTTTTGGGGGAAACAAGAAGTATGGGAGATGGATTTACCACTTAATAAAGTGATTTTTATCAGATTAGTGCAGCAGCAAGCATGGTGGTTCCTCTCTAAAATCTTCATGGAAACTCAAAGACTCAAGGTTTGGTAATTCAATGGCAACTTCAAAGAATTATACAGAAAACAGGTTCTTCAACACCCATGTTTGAAATTGCTTGAGGACAAGCAATATTGGGAAGGGAGGATTTGTCATGTCCCAAATTTGGAATTGGGTCACAATGGCCTAATCACATTATCCATATTCATTAGAGTTTGTAAAATTGATGTTAAGGGTCAAATAATTGCCAAGGAGGAAAATTACTAGTTTCCTAGGTTTGGGGTGGAAGCTTTGGGATTTGGAATAAGGGGGATAATAAATGATTTTTAGACATTAGAAGGGTTCAAGTATTTAATAAATAGAGTGAATAAATAAATTCAAGAGAAATCCTAAGTGACAAATGGTTTTGGAGACATATGGAGGATGTGGGACCCACACTAGCTTGATTTTTCATAATACATGGTATCTCTCTTTTGCAAATTCGAATTAATGGGAATGTGAACACTCTTGGGTGAGTTGGTAAGTCATAACACATGTCATTGATCATATTAGGTTGAATTTGGAAGGATTGGTAACCTCCATGGAAGATAAAGAGTCAAAGTGGAAGTTTGTGGACACTTGGGCTAGATTCCCTAGCCCCTATGACACCAATGATGGAGCATCTATGACAACTATGACAAATTGCAGACCTGACCTCTGACATCTGACCACTATGACATGTCAGCCCCAAAAATAGTCTCAAAGAAGGCGAATTTGGGAGTTGGAGAAGCCAAAGAGACTCAAAATCGAATTTGGGAGAAGATGGAAGGTTGGAACTAGGAGACAAGTGGCAAATGTGGAATATTTCCTAAATGAAAATCTATTGAATCTATTGAGAGGATTTCGACCCTTAGAAGGATAATGTTGGTTATAAAATGTAGAAATGAAGTATGAGAATGGATTTTGATCATTTGTAGAATTTGCAATTGCAATTGTGAAGAGGGAGAGCTAGTGGATGACTAGTTTCTTGCCTTAGCCAATTTCGAGGGTGAAAGATTCCCATCCAAGTTGGAAATTGGAAAGGCCATTCAGACCTTTCATTTGGAGCTTTAATGGAGTCTTTATTTGCAGGTGTAAGCTACAGGGAAGCTCATGGTTTCTTCTATTGCAGCTCGCTACTTCAACCATTTCCAGTTTTGATGGCATATTCTTGATCCTTGAGGGAGGGCATTTTTGGTGAGCTATTGTACTCTTTGGGGGAGCTTCTAATGCCCCATTTCTTTTGTAATATGAATTAAATACTCTGTTCTTCATCTTCAAAAAGTTTCAGGTCGAAATTCCAAGTAGAAATGTATAAATCTCATTTTTAATGGAAGAACAATGCCATTTCCCCACTACATTGTTGTGAGCCAATGTATTGATGATGATTTCGAATGAATAGATGATTCTCTGATATATTTGTGATAAATATACTACCATGTATGTCTTATACAAGTTTCATGTACTGTACTTGAGCATTTGAAGCATTTTTACTCAGTTTAATTGCATTGGGAGAAGAAATAGTGCCATTTCCCCAAGGGTCGAATTGGGGATTTTTGCAGTTGAATGGGAGAGGGTGAGAACAGTTGTAATAAACTATTAATGGTGCATATGAGACCTTAATAACATAATTAACACATTACTTACCTCTTTTCATAAATTTGAGTGGGTTTGGAGGCATTTGGGAAGCCATTTTCAGTACTTACCTTAGGGGGATTTGAACCCCAAATTACTTGTAAAATTGCATACTTGGTCCAGAATCTTAAGAGAGTTTGAAGAGGTCTTTTGGTGGACATATGTTATCCCTGAACATCATATTCAATTCCTAATACCATTCATAAACCTTCCTTGAAGATTTGAAGGCATTTGGAGTCAATTTGAGACCTAGAGACCAATACTAGTCAAAGGGAAATCACTAGTAAAGTTACCTACATTGACCAGAATTGAAAGAGTATTTGCAGAAGTTTTTTAAAGGTACAAAGACATCCCTGAAACACATATTTATGTTATAATATCATTCATATACCTTCTCAGAAGATTTGGGATCATTTGGGGCAAATTTGGGACCTAGAGATCGAAACTAGTCAAAGGTCGAACCAAGGAAAAAAGTGGAAAATTGCAATTTTAATAAAATTCCTAATAAGGGACATTACACTTTGCGGGAATAATATAAAGTGTCTTTCAACCTTATTTTTCACTTATTTTGGCATGCCAAAATCTCGCACATGAGAGCACAAAATAGAAATCTAACTCCATGGTTGGATAGCCAGTTTATTAGAGAACATGACTATGCCATCTGACTAGTTTTATCAGCTCATGAACACCTCCTTGCAGGCATTTCCAAATGGCCTCTGAGCCATGTGAGTTTAACACTTAGAAAAATATTTGACTTTAATATGCAAATCACTTTTTCTTTCACTTTGGCAGATTAATTTATTCCTCATGTGATCACCATAGAGAAAAATACAAGCATGAATGGATAGCTACTTTAATGATGAACAAGACCATGTCAAAATATGAACTAATTAACACATACCCATCATCTGGCGGGCATTTGAAAGTGGCATTCCAAACTGTTGATTTGCCACTTAGGCAAAATTATCAAACCCTAGTTTAATACAATGAGATTTTTCTTTTCATCAATTTTGAAGTGTGAGACATCCACTGGATAGGGGCCAACTAGGGGATTCTATCCAAAACATGTATAGGGAAGAAGTTATGGATCTGCCAAAACAGGGTTTCAGGAAGATTGGACCAGTCTAGGAAAGTGCAAAAATTGTCTAAGTATAAAATCACTAAAACTGCCTAGGTGACCTCAGTAAAATGCCCGCCATGTCTTGTGGTTGATGTCTTAAATCATTTTGAGAGTATGGATATCTAGAATTTTTTTGGGTGCATCCAACCATATCATTGGTTTGTCCAAAGATTCTCTGAGGAAGAAGATATTGATCTTCCAAAAGTGCTTCTTAGCTTGATTTGCACTACTCCAGTAAAATTCCCGTCGAGGAGAGAGAAAGAGGCTTCAAGGGGTGAAATTGGTCTAGATGGAATCACCTTGTTGGCCTCTATTCATTGGTTGTCTCACACTTCCAATTTGGTGAAAAGAAAAATCTCTTCATACTATAAACCTAGGGTTTGATAATTTTTCCAGGTGTCAAATCAACAGTTTGGAAGGCTAAGAGGCCAATTGGAAATGCCAGCAAGGAGGTATCCTTGTGCTGATAAAATTAATCAGGTGGCATAGGCTTGTTCCTTGATGAACTGGCTATCTATACATAGGATCAAACTTGCCTCTAGAGTTCACACATGTGGTAGAAAAGCCTACCAAAATGAGAATAAGTTTGTTTTGATGTCCAAATAAGGTTTGAAGAAGCATTTGGAAATGCCCGCCAAAGAGTGTCCTTGTGCTAATAAATTATCCAGATGGCATGGACATGTTCCTTGGTGATCTGGCCATCTAGTTGTGGTGTCATTTCTCTCTTTGAGGCTCACATGTGTGTGTGATATTTTGGCCTGCCAAAATTGTGAAAAATAAGGTTAAATGACACCTTATGATATGCCCGCAAGGGCTTGTAAAATGCCTGCAGGGGCTTAATGAATAAACTCACAATATCTTATGTATGCCCACAAGTGGCTTAATGTATGAGGGCTAAAGAGATGCCCGCAAGGGCTTGTAAGATGCCCACAAGGGTTTGAAAAATGCCCGCAAGGGCTTGTAAGATGCCTGAAAGGGATTAAATTAAGCTCGCAAGGTGCTTAAGGAAGAAACTCGTGAGAGCGTGAGCTAAGCCCACAATCCAAGGGAGATAAGATCGTGAAATTTTGGAGTATGCCCGTAGGTGAAAGAGGAGAAGCCCGCTGGCTAAAGATACAGGCTAGCCCGTAGATGAAGAATCCCGTAGATGACCAAAGAAGGTTAATTAATTAAATTAACTAACAATTAAATAATAAACAAAATTCTGAATTAAATGTTAAAAAGAACATAGATTTGAAGAGACAAGTCATTTATGCCCAATAATGTTGTTATTTCATCACATTATCTAGTTTGAATGGTGGTATCATTTCATTCATGACAAATAGTTTTATCCACCGTCATTGTATGCAAAGTGGTGAAGAACACAACATTCGTAATGAACTGACATTCATATGGTCTTAATATATTAAGAGACCTATTTTGTTGATATTTATGGCCTTAATGTCTTAAGAGACCTGTGTTGTTGAAAAGTCCAAATGATCATAACGCAACAGTGTATGCAAAGTGGTGAAGAAAAAAACATTCATAATGAAGGTGTGGAAATTCTATCGACAAATTCTATGGACCTCATGTGCATATAAAATCCATCAAAGAAGGTGAGGAAGCACTTAGCTTGACGAAAAAAAGTGGTCATAGGTGCAAAAATGTCACTATGAAATTGTTGAGAATCATGCCTCACATCATAATAAAGTATAAACCAAAGCATCGACTGTAGAACCACTATAAAATCCTGGACATTAAGAAGATCTAAATAAAAAAATGAGGACTTCATAAACATTAATACCATACGAATGAGTACTGAATAAACATGAATACCATACTTCATAACCATTGACTATAGAACCACTAACTCCTGGACATAAAAAGTAAGACAACTAATTAAAGCATTTTCCGTTATATGCCGATAAATACAAAACTCCATCATACAAAAATTTTGTTTTCATTAACTGTCGATAAATACATATATGCATTGGTTTATACATGTCTAGCATGTTTCTGAGATGGATGCAATCCCTCCTCTTGAGCAAAAGACAAATCTGAATTGTCTCTCTTGCCTTTCGTAGAAGACTCTAATTGTCTTGGAGTTGTACAAGCTGGAACATTTTTCAATTTGTTTTCAAGCTCTTTAACTCTCTGTGTATATTTTTTTAAATTTCCACGCAAAACCTTTTTTCCTCCATCAGTTTGTTCAACATTACCACATTTTTCTTATACTTCGTTGATTCCTCTTTTTCCGTTCCCTCCAATTTTTGTCTAGTATTTTTCAACTGACCTTTAACTTCAGTCAATTCACATTTCAGATTCTCTATTTCTTTCTCCTGCTGTTTTTCCCTTGACTCTGTCTCGTTGGGAAGGATAGGAATTGCAATCCTCACAGCAGCTGGCCCTTTTAATTCCTTCTGCAAATCAGCAATTGTGGATTTAGGTTTTTGAATTTCCATATCACGTCCCAAATGCAGAACTTTTCTACCATATAAGAGTTTTGATTCCAGCTCCCTTATTTTTTCATCTTTCTCAGCCATCTTCTCTTTCATTTCTTTATGTAATGGTGATGATCCATACAAATCACCTAGTGCAATGCTCGTTGAGAAGCATTCTTGTAGTATATTCTCTCGATTTGCTATAGAATTCTCTCGCTCTTCTAAGGACATTGTACCTGTAGGTGTTTTTTTCCTTCTACCCTTACCCTTGTCTCCTTTGGTACCCTTACCTTCACCCTCACCACCTTCTTGACTGTAAATGTTTTTTCCTCTACTTTGGTTTTTAAGTTTTACAAATTCAGAGATCCTTGCTAACCGTGTGCCTATCATCTTATCAGCTTTCTTAGAAATGGTTTTTCTCAAATCGAAAATTATTGATTCTAAATCTCCAACTTTTTTCCATGGCTTCCCTCCCACTCTTTCAACTTCAGCTGATATTCTTGTACTACCTATTCATATTCTTTAATTTTCTTCTCCATTACATGTAAAGGACCCATTTCTGTCCTCGGTGGTGGTACATTGATAACAGGTGGTCTTTTCTTCCACTCTTCTTTGAGTTCACTCGCTTTAGCATTAGCTTTTTCCAAAGCCTCTTTATACACAACCCTCACAGCTAACTCAATTTCATTTTCAGCATCATTAGTGATTTTTTCTACTTCTTTGGATAATAATTCAATCATTTCTTCTTTCCCTTTCATAATTCTGTCCTCTTTGAATTTATTATCCACAACTGTCTTCTACAACACTGTTATCTCTTTGAGGCATTCTAAAATATTATCATCTTTTCTCAAGCACTCTTCTGCCCAATTGCATATATAGGAATATTGTTCCTTGAAATGCTCCATTTTATCATATAGGATGAACATGTACCTACTATCAAACTTATATGATGCAATGTCTAAATGTGTAGCGGACGCCCTTGATTCTGATTTGGAAGAACAATCATACTCAATTGTCAACTGTTTAGGAGGAATTTTATCAAGAACCTCTTGAGGAATGGAAAAGTGAGCAGTAGTTTGTTCCATTTCGTTTCCTCTCACCTCCTCCCAATGACCTCTATCTTCATGTCCCTGTAACTCTTTCAAATTTGTGGCAGCACAAACTACATCATTTGTGACAAAATCAGGATACTGTACTCGTAATTCACCATGGTGCTCAGGACTTTGTACTGGCGATTCCTCGGTCTGTTCAGGAGGGTGTAATGGTAATTCCCCATGGTGCTAAGGAGATTGTACCATTTATTCATTCTATTGAGTATACTGTACTGGAAATTCCTCATTATGTTCCCTGCTATTACGTTTCCTAACGTATGTTTTATGAACAGGTGGTTTTGGTAAAGGTATATTTACATGCTGGTTGATATCACCAATATCTCTTTCAGTAGCATGGGGTCGACATAAATCAATAATTTTTTGAAGTGTGCCTGGGAAGCTAAATTTAACCTTTCTTAATTGGCTCTCTTGCAGGGCAGAGTTGACTTTCTTAGCCAATAGATAAGGAATATCTATATGTATATCTTCCACCCAATTTATCACTACCCGCATACATTCACCCGAAATGTCCTGCCTGTGATGATTCAGAATTGTCCTAAGGACAATCTCAATCAATGCTTTTTATATCGAGAGGGACATCTTGCATTTGTAAACCATTCCTCGGAACATTTACTTCTCACCCACAAATTTTACTAGCCATCTAGTTCTTCTCTTGTGTGGGGGTTTTCCTTGAGCTTAAAATCGCCCCCCCCTCTACGTGGAATATTTGTAGCTTGGGAAACCAAATCAAGGTCAAGGTATACCCGCTTCCCAAAAATTATGAGTTGCATATTCCCAGCATCATGATTTCAAAATTTCCTCATCTATATCCTCATCAACATAACTGAACATTCCAAACAAAAAGTCAAAAACTTATGCTTTCCTCGAAATAGTTTTCATACCTGGAGGGCACATCTCTTCATCTCTCCATGCATCAGAATGCTCCTAGAATTTCTTTACTGTTACCCTATCATCTGTGGATGACTGTGTTTCAATTCGGGTTGCATAGGAGGATGCTCGTGTTTCAACTGCACTCGTGGTAGAGGACTCCCATGTTTGAAGTTCGGCCATGGTTATCTAGGTTCGAAGTGAAGGTGAGGTGAGGTGATGTATTTCAAGCTCACAAATTATGCCCGTGGACTGAATTTCAGGCTCACAAATTATGCCCACGGACTGAATTTCAAGCTCACAAATTATGCCCGCGGACTGAATTTCAGGCTCACGAATTATGCCCGCAAAGAGTATCGAGTATTTCAGCATCAAATTAACGCGTATAGATAGGGGATTATATATTGATCACTTCCTAGATTATACAACTGTACTCCTTTTTGTTAACTTGGATATTCGATTACAATAATGTTATATGAGATGCATGTTTTAAAAAATTGAGTTCATTAGAACAATCATCATTCAATATGATCCATTTATTAGAATCTCCATGTAGAGAAGACACATTGAAAGGGCATAGCTCCAAGGAAGAAGATAAATTTTCTATAGATTGAGGTAAGCTGCTTAGTAAAAAAATGTGGAGATCATGTTTCTCTAGGTTAAGATGATTTTTGAGAAACACATGTTGAGGAGGAAGACTAAACATCAAAGAGGGAATGCTTTGAAAGTAGTGAGCATGGAATTTTCAAAATGAAAATGTTGGACACACACAAAACTTTGGAGTATGAAAGTTTGAGAAATATTACGATGATTTAGAGAAGTTATTTGTAAATTTATTGTTGAGATAAACATTTTGCAACTCACTCGATGCAATGAGTGCTAAGTGGACTACTCAATATCATAATAAATTTTTCATCCTAAATAATACTGATGGGATATTCGTCATGCCTTAATGACATACTCGATGAAAATAATTCAAAAAATGTTATCTCAACTTTATAAGGTTCAAATTCTTAAAGAGAGACACTGACATGGTTTTGTGGTAATGCCTTGATTATAATGTATATGCAATTGTAGTAGACACTTGGACACCTATTGGAATTAGTGCACATTCAAGACTAGACTCGGAAAATGGTGGGCATTTTACAAAGGTCACGTAAGCACTTTTATGAGTAATTTTATACTTAGACAATTAGTGCAATTTCTAAGGTGGATTTTTTTATTTCACCAAAATCCTGGACCAATGCCACTAGATGATGTAGTACACCTCACTGAGCACACCTAAGTTGATTTCACTCTCAGACTCATCTTCATTTTCCCTAGGTGGGCATTTTACTGAACTTGGTGCAAAACTGCCTAAAACCCTATTTGTGCATACCTATAACTTCCTCCTCAGACACTCTCAAGACAAAATGAGACCATGGTCAGGTAGACAAATCAATAAGTTGCATCCTGACCATATGGAGCAGGCATTTTCCTTAACCCATAAATTATGGCGGGCATTTTACTGAGGCCACTTAGGCAGTTTTACTCCCTCTGGTGCAAAACAGATTGAAACCCTATTTGGAAGACTTATAACTTTCTCCTCATATGCTCTCAAGACAAACTGAGACCATTTTCAGGTAGACAGATCAACAAGCTTCATCCTGGTTCTTCCAGATATTTTTTCATCATTATCCTGTGATGTACAGCGGGAATTTCCCCAAGGAAACATGGAGCAATTTTCCAACATTCAGCCATTTTTCAGAATTTCTCCAAAGTTTATTCTGAACCCTTGTTTTGGAAGACCTATAACTTTGTCATAAAGCACTCTTTTGGATAAATGGGACCATGGTATATATCTTATTCAAAAAGCTACATCCTGACAGGAAGGGGCAGGAATTTGCATTAACCCATGAATTATGGAGGGCATTTTACTGAGGCCACTTAGACAGTTTTAGTCCATCCAGTGCAAAACAACCTGAAACCTTGTTTTGGCAGACTTTTAACTTCCTCCTCATACACTCTCGAGACAAAATGAGACCATTTTCAGGTAGAAAGATCAACAAGATTCAGCCTGGTTCTTCCAGATATTTTTTATCATTCTCCTGTGATGTACGGCAAGCATTTCCTCAAGGCAACATGGATCAATTTTCCAACACTTAGCCATTTTTCATAATTTCTCCAAATTTTATTCTAAACCCCTGTTTTGGCATACCTATAACTTTGTCCTAAAGCACTCTTTTGAAGAAATGGGACCATGGTTATATCTCCTATTCAACAAGCTACAGCCTAACAGGAAGGGACGAGCATTTGCCTTAACCCATGAATTATGGAGGGCATTTTACTAAGGCCACTTAGGAAGTTTTACTCCATTTGGTGCAAAACAGCCTAAACCCTTGTTTTGGCAGACTTATAACTTCCTCCTCAGACACTCTCAAGACAAACTGAGACCATGTTTAGGTAGACAGATCAATAAGCTTCAGCCTGGTTCTTCCTAATTAAGATTCAATCTAACTGTGTCTTCATGTATGTTACTATCTTTGTGTTTCTGCAGGGTTTTACTGAATTTGGTGATCATATGGACATGGCACATGTGACCCTTTCGGTAGTTATGGTGTATTTTTAATATCCTCTGCTTATCTTATTCATGTGATCCTCCAAATTGGAATTATGCCAACCACTTCGATAAGAACAACAACCCTATGATGAAGCATTTCAACCATATAATTAACAATTAAGATTCAATATTGCACCAAGCCAAATATAGCAGTTCTGCCTTGTTTAATGGACTAACTTGGTGGTACTCCATCACCAGAATTGGAAGTATGCCCAAACAGTTTGATAAAACTAACACAATATCATCGCCAACTAAAACAGATTAAGCTCTCCCAATTTATCGATCACATCTTTCTTGGCATCCTTTTATTTGTTAGCAAAGGTCCTCCCTATCTCCAGAATGGATTGAGCCTCTTGGCGTGTTCTTATGGGCAATTTCTTCAAGTGCTCGAGACTGTATTCCCTGCCTTGTTCGAGCTAGCAATTGGCGCTACTTAATGCTATGTGGAACTGTTTGAGACCAGACTTCGTCATTTTGGGAAATGCCTTGTGAAGAGATCACCATGAACTATCATGAAGTTGCTATGAGCTGGTGAAGACCTCGTGGAGCTATCCATTGTGAAGTTGCCCTATCCTGCATGTTTTTGAAGCCTGCATTGGAGTAAAAGTGTGCATTCTTGAAGATTGTCATTTGAAAAGTGAAATGTTGAAGTATGAAGCGATTGGGAGTTATAAAATCTTGAAACTATATAACATTGAAGGTGAATCATCATTTCTGAAGACTCTCTCCCATGTGAAGACTCCCTGGAGCTGTTGATGACTACTAAGATCGAAATGTGATTCCGTTGCTAGATTGTCTCTCTGAGTGGATGTGTTGTTGGACTATGAAAAAACTATTCATTGAAAAACTTTGATCATGATATCTTTTGAAGATTATTGTTTCATCTCTTGTTCATGAAATGAGCTGCATCTATATAGATGGTGAAGTCTTTATCTATGTGAGAAATTTCCTTCATCTCTTGTGAAAATGACTTATACACTTGAGCTGTGATGGTGATGCATGCAGTAGGTACTTGTAGGAGTAAAACAATGAGTTTAGCGGAGACTCAGCAACCGTCTGATCAAGAGATCGATGGTGGCGATTAATTCATCTTTGGGATTTATCCCACATTGGAAGAGAGAAAAGGTTGTTATGTGTTTATATGCACAGGCATCACTATGTTCACTCGACGCGTAGTGCAAAGGTTATGGTGGGGGATCTGGGTGCTTGGACTCCATGAGAAGTCACCAGCCTGGAGCTCGAGACGACCTATCAGGCCCCCTACCTTTTGGAAAAAGTGACAACGTCCGTTTGATTAATATTTTTTATCTATTGACACAATGGTCACATGAGTGACCAAGGGATTAAGAGTGCCCAGAAGGATGAAGCCCACGTTTCTGAAGATGAAGGGAGCCAACATGAGAGGAAGTGATGTCTGCGTGAAGGAGACCAGAGGGTTTAATGAGGAAGCCCGCAGATGTAAAATAAAAGGAAGCTCTTATAGGGCCAAAGAATTCCCGCAGGTAGATAATGATCGCAGGTGTGAGAGGAAGGGAGAACATAGACCAAAATTAATCAAGAAGCTTTTAATTATTTAATTAAAAATTGTTAAATGC
>BSBM01000049.1:160000-192500 GCA_027924585.1 Larix kaempferi | reverse complement strand
TGAAAATGAGGAATAAATATCTTCCTTCGATTGTTTGGAAAATTCATGCTTCCTTAGAGACAACGTTGCTTGGGAAATATGTACTCTTTATGAAGACAAATGAGACCTATGTTTCATTGATATACATTTTAATTGGAGGAAAATCTTGGCATTGGATTGGAATGTAAGAGCCACATATGGATGATGATGATGAGGATAAGGATGAGGATGAGGATGAGGATGAGGATGAGAATGAGGATGAGGATCATCATGATCATGATCATGATGAAGATGTTGATGATGATGATGAGAATGACAACAATGATGATGATGAAGACGATGATTAATGATGGTGGTGGTGATGAAGATGATGATGATGGCGATGATGATGATGATGATGATGATGATGATGATGACGATGATCAAGATGTTGATTAGGAAGAGGGATATGATGATGATGATGATGATGAAGATGAATATGATGAAGATGATGATGATGATGATGATCAATGATGTTGGTGGTGATGACGACGACAATGATGATGATGAGGATGATGAGGATGAGGATGAGGACGATGATGATGAGGATGATGATGATGATGATGATGATGATGACTAGGATGATGATGATGATGATCATGCTTATCATGACGATGATGATGATGATGATGATGATGATGATGATGATGATGATGATGATGATGATGATGATGATGATGATGATGATGATGATGATGGCGATGGTGATGGTGATGATGATGATGCTAATGAAGACGATGATGATGATGAAGATGTGATGACAAGATATTTAGCTTGGTCTTCACTAAACTCTTATGATCTTGGCCAACATTATAATAGAATGTTTATGAGTGATTATTCACTCCTATAAAGAATGCACTTTATAGAACTACCAAACTGCTCAGTTACGACATTCCTCTTTTAAGACACTGGACTAGTTCCATAAGTCTTGATTCTTCATGTGCACAAATCTAAGAACAGGAGGCTTCACAGGGCCCAAAAAGTTGTATTTTTTATGTTTTGACTACTTCCTCAGATCATATTGAATTATCAGACTAGTCCTTGAATGGGTGTTAGGAGCAATCCTTATTTTTTCACTCAACTGGTTGCTCCCCCTATCATGTAGACGTCTTCATTTACTGGGATCCCCCTAAAATTGTGATGATGAAGATTATGATGATGATGATGATGATGATGATGATGATGATGATGATGATGATGATGATGATGATAATGATGATGACGACAAATATGATGATGATGATAATGAAAATGATGACGATGATGATGATGAAGATGATGATCATGATAATGGAGATGATGATGAATTGGATGATGATGACGATGATGAATATGATGATGAAGAGGAATATGATGATGATGATGATGATCAAGATGATGATGATCAAAACGATGATGGTGATAACGAAGATGTTTATGATGAAGATGATGATGATGATGATAAGGAAGATGATGATGATGATGAAGAAGATCATGATGACGATGATGATGATGATGATGATGACGACGATGATGATGATTATGAAGATGATGATGATGATGATGATGAAGATGATGTTGATGACGACGAAAAGGATGATGATGATGATAATGAGGATGATGATGATCGTCGTTGTTGTTGTCAACACCATCATCTTCTTAGTCATCATCATCATCACCATCACCATCATATTCGTCCTTGAAGGGACTTATGTATAGGATATCACTATAAGCAATGCAACCAATAAAAATTATGACAAAATCCTAGTTAAATTAAATTACATTAAACTAAAAACATAGAGTTGTTTAACTAAAATTAATTTAAAATTCAACAAAATATAAGATATGCAAATAAATAAATAAAACCCAAAATAAACTAAACAAAAAAATTAATATGCAAATAAAAATACAAAAAACATAGAAGGAAAAGACTCTCGCACAGTAGCTCATTAGAAGCATCCAGAGCAAAACAACAAAGAACAAGTTCACTCCCATGCACTAGTTCATTAGTAGCATCCAGATCACTGGTAATTTTATTAGCAAAGCAGTGGTAAATCGAGGAGCAGGGGATACCAATACAGAGGATACCATCATTCCTAGGGGAGGAAATCCAGTGACAATCTAGAGGATAACAAAGGGCCCAATGAATTCAGTAATCCCATTATCCCTGGCAGCGTAATGATGCAGGCCCCAAGGAAATCCAATGGACCTCTGTGCTCTGCACATGAATCCTCTACCCACCTCTTATAGAAATCAGCTTATTCGAGCATCTATTAGAATTTAAACAGGAATTCACCCCTAATAAGACTATACCAGTGAAGTCTGTAAATGATTTAGATACATATTCTTTGTGTATTTTTATTGTTCAATAGTACTTGCATAAATTTCAGGCATTTAATTATAAATTCACATACCCAGTAAAGAAATAAAAATTTCCTTACAACAATTCGTCTATTCAAACACAACATATACATATACACCAGAATCACTCTGTTTCTTCATAAAATATCTTACAAAGCTTTGAAATTCAATCACGGATCGATTCTCAGAAATAGATCACAATTTTTTTTATGTTTTCTCTAGACAACCAATAAGCGTCGATCCTTCCTCTTTGATCCTTTACAATTTCAAATGTGCCTGGTAGGGAGTGGTAGTCATACCCAATGCTATTCCACCTCATTTCATGCTTGAAATTAAAAAAAAATGGTGTGTTTTTTGCAAAATTGACCGAATCTAGCCCAATTTTGGATAATTTTGTGCATGGGCCCACTTTCCCTCCATGTATGAAATTGCATGAAATTTGGAAAAAATGGGCAAAAGATGGCCAAATTTGCTGTAAGTTAAAGAATTATAAGCTATTCTAAGGTGCCATATTATAGGGGTTTCTAACTGTTTAACATTGTATACGAAGAAATCATACTGATCCCCCAACCAATCAACCAATATGTTATTGGAAGACACCACTTTCATGTGGTTGTATCCATTGGTATAAGGGTGCAAACACGAAAATGGGTAATACATTTTCTTGTTGACGATTAAATTTGTAACAAAAAATGTTCATTCAACTTCAAGCAATCAAAACTCATATGTACATTGAGAATTGCACTTTGAAGCAAAAAGAAGTTTTGTAGAGAATTATGTTACTCCATACTCATTTTTCTTTTATGGACATGATGTTATAAATTTCATGTGTATTAACTGCATGCACCTAAAATTTTTGGCAAGGATAATGAGTGAGTAATACACATGGCCACCTAGTTTTTAGATATAATTATTCATTTTAGGGAAAACTTTGTGTTAGCTCTTGGGATTACTCCAAGAGTGTTCTCGCCTCCGTAGACGAGCAATAGGTCTCCTAGCCCCTTGTGATGCTTCATGGTCATATAAATGTCTCGGTTTGGGTGGATGCTTGGCCTTGGTTAGTGTGTTGACATGATACCCCTAGGATATTGTTACCTAATCGACATGTTGATAAACTCATTGGGTGCACACAATGGGGGAGTCAATTTCTTGATCAAGGGAGGTACTTACCTAGGAGGAGGAGCATTGGGCACTTAACCCTTAGAGCTTGGGACCTACACGCCTTGCAGTTTGGACACTTGATTTGATGATGATTGGGTTGAGGAGGATACTTCATGGAGGTTGGTGATGGAACCAAGGACCTATGTTGAGGAGGAGAGTTGGACCTTTGTGACCACATTGTCATACAATAGAGTACCATTGCGCACATGTAGCACATAGTTAGAGAAGGAGTACCTTGCATGAGGAAACTTGCATATCAAACCACTGTGGAAGAGGGAGTGTTAGACTAACATCGTCGAGTTTCAGTGGGAAATCCATGAATGAAGCAATATGACCACCGCCCATTCCAAATTGAATCCCCAACATGATCTATACGAGGGGAACCCCATACCTCTTTGCATGCATTAACTAGTCAAGTGGCCCAAGAAACACACTTCTATATCTTTGTTGTGAACAAATTCCAAATCAAATCAAATAATGTCTTATACTTAAAAGTAATTCAAATATAAATAACTCTAAGAGAAATTACACCTTTGAGAGAAAAATAGCTTTTGATAAAAAATTTGGGAAGAAATAACTTTTGATATTAAAACATTACAAGTAAATATATTTGCACGCTAAATTATATCCGCTCGGTAACTTATATTCTTGTTTTATCGAGTGTAGGTACCACCAAATAGGTATTTTTCAGATCTATCTTCCTCGAGTGATGATGAAGATATACTCGGAGAGTTTGAAAGTGGCATGTGTTGTATTACATCTAGCGGTTCTATATCAACTAGATCTGAAAAGGTAAGGAAAATATTTCGTAGACGCATGCAATATTTTATTGCCAACGGAGGGTCATGTAATTATGATGTTGAGAGCATAGGTGACATTGAGTTTCCCTTGAGGTATATACATCTAGTGCAACAATGGGAACCTAATAAGATACCTCAAGTGGACACAGATTTCTTCATCAATGGGAGGATGTATCACATTGCTCCTTCGTCCTTACATGGATTGGGGCTATTTTCCATGGATGGCATAAAGGTCGGCTATGGAACTGTAACTGAATTGATGGAGTATGTCATACCATTATACAGATACAATAACAAGTTGATATTGGTCCAATATACTCGAAGTATGCAAAGATATAGAGTTGCCGCAAATTATGTACAACTAGCAGAAAACAATAAAAACAAAGGGGAGACTATGTATATTGATGGGAGACCAAAAGCGTCCGGAAATGTTGTTGGCTTTATAAATAGTACACGGCCAGTGATAGCAACTAAGCAACCGAATTGCAAATTTGAGGGACACGAAGAACATCATATATTTTTATGTGCAACAAAAACAATACTTCCAGGTTAAGAGTTGTTGATTGATTACAACTTAAATCGAATAGATGTGGCTTCCATGGTCCAGGGTAACCGTGGAAGGTCACACATTATGCCTCATCAGGTAAATGCCAAATATAGTAACTAAACATGACTACAATAACTAAATGTTTTGATTTTTTATGTTAACATTCGATTTTCGCCGTTGACATTCGCATTTTTTGTGCTTATTATTAATATTTCCATGTGATAACATGCTTATTACACTATTATGCTTATCTCAATTTTGTTTACGTTACAATTATTGACTCAACTTTTATTGATTAATTTATTTTGTCAGGGTGGAAGTAGTGGAAAGCCACATGATGCTTCCAAGGTCCAAGGTGACCGTGGAAGGTCGCAATCTATGCCTCGTGAGGTAAATGTTAAATATAGTAAATAAATATGACTACATTAACAAAATGTTTTGATTTTTTCAGTTAACATTTGATTTTCACTATTACCATTCGCTTTTTTCATGCTTTATGGCACTTTGAGCTCTGTTTTGGCATGACTAATCTAGAGTTTTCAGGAACACTTGTTTATGACGTCAAAGGTTTGAAGGTTGTCTCTGCTTGAGCTTGGGTCTACTTGCAACACCAAATCTGTCCTTACATAGCAATAGCACTATCCGTTATGAGGGTTTCTAAGTCAATTTTAGTTCTCCCACCTTCGTGCATGCGAGTCCATGCTGCTACTTGCTATGGCTTTGTTTTTTGATATGTTGACAGTCTTTGTTTGTTTTGAGGGATACTTGGTGTGCTGGTTGATTTTTTGGGGTTGATCTTTACTGTGCCATACCTCTTTGAGTGGTTGGTTCTTCTGTTGTAGTTGTATGTTCTTCTTATCAGCATTTTTGGTCTCTCTCTCTCAGCTATGTGTATTCCCTTTACAAAGGACCGATTTGTTCTAGTTATTGACTTGCCTCTGAGAGGAAAGATTTGATTTGAAAGTTAAAATATTAGTACAAGGAAGGTTCTTCCCATCAGGTAAGTCATTAGATATGATTTTGACATGTTTGTTCTATGATTTTGCTGCATGTTTGTTTTTTAATGGCGCATACAATATTTAATGGTAGTTTTGCAGCATGGTATGTCTTGGTAGGTGGTAGTATGATTCCTTGTTATTGGTTTCTAATTTTTTGGGTGCTAAAGAATTTGTATATATAAACACTAAGGTTCCCACACTCTTCATCAATGTACAACACTTCATTCATGGGTTCTCCATTTCAACACATAATTTTCATATCTTTCAACTTTAACACTTGCACCTACTGGCCCTTGCGAGTATTAAGGTTGAGAGAGATGAAAATTATGTGTTGAAATCAAAATCAAATACTTGTATGTGCAACAAAAACAATACTTCCAGGTGAAGAGTTGTTCATCGATTACAAATTAAATCGAATAGATGTGGCTTCCATCCAAGGTAACCGTGGAAGGTCACACGCTATGCCTCATCAGGTAAATGCTAAATATAGTAACTAATCTTGACTACAATAACTAAATGTTTCAATTTTTTTCTGTTAACATTCGATTTCCACCGTTGAAATTCGATTTTTTCATGCTTATTCTGAATATTTCCATGTGATAACATGCTTATTACAGTGTTATGCTTATCTCATTTTTTTTATGTTACAATTATTGACTCAACTTTTATTGATTAATTTATTTTGTCAGGGTTGCAGCAGTGGAAAGCCACATTCTGCTTCCACGGTCCAGGGTGACCGTCGAAGGTCACAATTTGTGCCTCGTCAGGTAAATGTTAAATATAGTAAATAAATATGACTACAATAAAAAATTGTTTTGATTTTTTCGGTTAACATTCGATTTCCACCATTGACATTCGCTTTTTTCTTGCTTATTCTGAATATTTCCATGTGATAACATGCTTATTACACTGTTATGCTTATCTCATTTTTTTTATGTTACAATTATTGACCCAACTTTTATTGATTGATTTATTTTGTCAAGGTGGCAGCAGTGGAATGCCACATTCTTCTTCCACAATCCAGGGTGATTGTGGAAGGTCACAAACTATGCCTTGTGAGGTAAATGTTAAATATAGTAAATAAATATGACTACAATAACAAAATGTTTCAATTTTTTCGGTTAACATTCAATTTTCACCGTTACCATTTTCTTTTTTCATGATTATTGTGAATATTTCCATATGATAACATGCTTATTACACTGTGGCAGGGGTCTACTCATCGCCATGGAGCAGAACATCTATCTTCTCCTTCGGAGGTAAAAGTAAATATTATTTCAATATCTCATTTTTGTTTATGTTGGAGTTATTGACTCAACTAAATATAGAAACTAAATATGACTACAATAACTAGAAACTCCAACCCCAGAAGATTTCCATGTGACAACATGATTATTACACTGTGGCAGGGGACTGCCCATGTTCATCATGGAACAGAAAGTGTGTCCTCTACTTCTGAGGTAAAAATAAATATTATTGCAAGATCTTATTTTTTATTATGTTACAATTATTTTCATAACGTTTATTTAATGATTTATTGTGTCAGGGTGGCACCAGTGGAAAGGAACCTATTGCTTCCATGGTTCAGGGTGACCATGGAAGGTCACACTCTATGCCCCATCATATAATAACTAAATGTTTCGATTTTTTCTGTTAACATTCGATTTCCACTATTGACATTCGCATTTTTATGTGCTTATGATGAATTATTGATTGATTTATCATGTCAGGGTGAGGACCGTGGAAAGGCACCTGCTGCTTCCACGGTCCAGGCTGACCGTGGACAGTCACCCACTAGAAGTAGATCAGTATGGGGTGACCGTGGGAAGTCACCAGACACAACACCGCACCAAGTAAGTGTTAGTTCTCAATAGTAACTAAATTTCATTACAATAACAATGTTTGAATGATGTTAAAATTATTTTTCCTTATTTTATTGTTTGATGAATTTAGTCCAGTGCACTTGATCTAGGTGATGAGGAGCTTGAGGATGAAATTTACTATTCCATAGACCCAATGGAAACTATGAAGAAGGCCCTAAAAAATGTAAACATAGAAATGCTTTCCTTGGCTCACACAAGTCCCATGACACAGGAGATCAGGGAAAGGATTGAAGAGTTGAAAGAACAAATAAAATATTATGGAATAAGTGGCATCTTCACATATTTTTTTAAGATATGACATGATTTCATATCTGATATTATGTTTTCTATTTTTCCAAGTGATTTGATAAAGTAAAGTTTTTCGTTTGTAGGCTTTTTTACGACCCATGCCTAGAGAAATTGTCGAGATAGGTATAGGTAGCAGTGATGCTCCAATGCAGCAACAATGTCGACAAAGCAATGTACCAATGAGGCTTTTTGACACTCCTGCGGTTGGCCTTGAATCCATTGATGAGGGCACTGATTTTGATCGGCATGACATGCCGAAGCATGATGAGGCGGGGCCAAGGACTCGACATGAATCCAAAGACGAACGTAATGTAGATGACCAGGAAACTTTTCCTACAGTAGCACCACATCACTAGATCTCACCTTTTAGGTGGATGACGCTTGTGTTCTGATCAAGATTCAAAAGATTGTAGGTATTTATAAATTAATTTATTCATTTTAATCATGAAATTGAAATGTACATACGTTGAAATTATTAAAAATTAATGGATTACACGTTTCTGCAGGAAACAATGTTTTCTACAAGAATTTGAATGACAAAGAATTGGAGTTGTTTGGCCCCACCATTCACACATGGTGGAATAGCCAATATAGTGCAAAGAGAGATGAATTGATAGACCACATGGTAAACTTGTTCGGCAATACATTCAACAAAAAAGTGGTTGCAAAGTTAGCCAGCGAGAATTTAAAATATACCAGGGCTCAATATAGGGATAAATTGCAACTTGAGCTCAAGCATGAGCGCCCTCCCATGGTTCCAGAGAAAGAGTGGAAGGAACTCGTAGAGGATGCAAAGGATAACTTGCTAAAAACACAAGGAAAACAACCACGGCCTGGAAAAGTAAGGTACAACACATATCAACTTTTTAGTGAAATATGCTCATTTTTTTTCTTTTTTGATTTAAGTAAGAATTTTGATATCTAACATTTTTCAAAATTTTCATATATAGGCTACCTGACACCTCCAAAGCAACCAAGGCTAGACTGGAAAAGCACGGGTAGCATAGACTGGGCCAGGGTGGCTATAGAAAACTAAGAGCCCAAATTGTAAGAATTAAATGATTAACTGTGGGGAATATTTATTTGACAGTAGTGAACAAATATCTATTTTTGATACTGGAAATTTTAAATGTATTATGCATTGTAGGGAAATACGTTCCAAGATGCTTCCACTGAGGAAGACCTGAAGCTTGGTTTCAAGTATGGTTTTAAAAGTGTGATTGAATATCATATAAGCTTGGGGCAAACTCCAACCTCCCCATTGACGCAGATGCAGGTAAATAAAAGGAATAAGGACATCATTGCAGTATACTATTAAAGTATATTCAGTTTTGATTATATCACCCATAACTAAATATTTATGTTTGCTTTTAAGCAACAGTGAAACCGCACCAGTGAATCTAGTGCTACTCAGCACATACCAGCTGATGTTGGGGTGTGCATGTCCCATGATAGTGGGGAGCAGAGTAGCCATTCTAGTATGTGTGCTTTGGAAATAGAAATATCTACTGTGATTATAGATATTTATTTCCTGGTGTATACTTATAAATTTTCTTCTTTCAATGGAAGACCATGTAGCTCAGGAGGGTGAACCGCAAGAGGAATTAGCAAGTAGAGAAACAATTAACACACTATCTATCACAGCTACACAGACAGGTAAATAGAAATATTGTAATTTTAATCAAAATAATGAACTATTAATTTCAATAATATTTCAACATATCGATATGCCCATTTTTTTGTTGCAGTTCACGCACCTTCAAAACTGCCTCCATGCCCTACTCAACGATGTACAAGAAGTATAATACATGAGGGCATGGAAACACAAACACTAGCAGGACATGGCCCTGTAGATATTCCACCAAATGATGATGATAATACCCCAATCGTCAATTATTACAATGCAAAAAAAAGAAATCAAAGAAAACGTAGATGTATAAATTCATGACTTGTATTTGGATGTATATCAATGTTGTTAGTCAGTAATATTGTTTATATGAATTACCTCAATATGCTTCAATGTTTTTATGTTTATATTTTTTGATGACTAGCCTAGTTATGCATGAATGTTTATATGTTTTCTATGTAAACAACATCATTTATTGGGAATGGGGAATTGAGAGCGATGTGAGGGGGGGGAGGGGCCAATTGAGCTTCCACCTTCACGTGTTTGGCCCTGTTCAGTAGAGAATATAAAACTATTCTCGAAACAGAGAGGAGCTCAATAAGGTATAAATACTCTTTTATTACTATGTATTAAAGATGGTTGTAAATTTCTAATGCATGTCTATTCCTTAAAATATTGTTAATAAATTTAACATTTCACGGTTCATTGATTTCTATTGGACTTTGTAGTAGGATTTAAATTACTATTTATTTTCTTATATATTATTTACTCATATAAAAATTCCATCTTTGATGATTTATGCGGGTCTTAGTGATGGAAATGCATCTCGTGGATAACTCTTATCAAGTTGTATGGGCGAATGGATATGGCGAAAGGACAATGATAAGGTAAGGGTTTTGACGTGTTCTTTATCCTTAATGTGTTGGTCTTTATCCTTAAATTCTATTTCATTCTATTAAGATACAAGAGATCCAACCAATAGTAAATAACTACTTTTAGACTATCATCCAAACTAGGATACAACCTTCTACATAAAACAAAAATGCTTCTTAGTAATGTAAGAATATGTTTGCTAATGGGAAATCTGGGGTATCTTAGGCCACCTACCAAGGTTACAAGTCCCAGTAACATCTTAGCCAAAGGAAATTGCTTGCATTATGTGGTTTCTCTTCTTCCTTTAACTTTGATTTAAACTAGAAAAGTATTATATTTAGCTTAAGTTCAACACCACAAGAAGCCATCAAATCAACCTACTTCAAAAATTATAAAAAAGGGAATCCTGGGAGAGTATCATCAAGTCTGTTGTTTCTATTTCTCTCATGAATCTCAGTACATGCCTTAGGAAATTAAAAACAAAATAAGAAAGATATGAGAACTGCAGGTCAGAATCCAAGAGCTCATAACTCATTATCTGATTTTTTGGTCTTCTTGTTGGTTGATACCTCTACCTGAGAATTTATACCGTCCAAATACCCCCAATTAGGATCCAAGGCTTGGCAATTGTTTGTTGCATTAGTAGATTGGTACTTTGGGCTAGCTGATTCATCTCATCTACAATTTCCTCTCTTATTCACCATAACATTATCCATGGAAACCCGATATCTGTGTAACTTTAGCATCATGTCAAGGATGTCCTTGATTTCCTTCCAACCCTTATTTCCTCCATCCTTCCCACTTTACTCCTACTGAGTTTTATATCAAACATTTTTAAAGGAATGAAAACTTGAGGATGAGGATTTGAATTTATCATCTGAGTTGCAGGCATTAATATAGGAGGGTGGTGAGATAGGTAGGTTACGCATGCCTTCAATATGTTGTCCTTGCATTTAGCATAGTTTCCTAATGATATATAATTCTTGTTATTTTGTTTCCATGCATCCGAGTCATCCATATTCCTCATCAAGGTGTGATCATTAGCCTTAGCACTTGTGAGTGTGTGGTTTAAAAATATAGTGAGAGAGAAAGAAATATATTTTATATTAACATCCAAAGATGACCAAATGGGGTCAATGAGAATTCCAATTGCATCATAATCAAGTACAAAGACTAGTCATCAAAGTTCCAATTGGAATGCATGAGAAAGTAGCCCAAAAAAATCACACAAATATGTTTTGCATTTTTATGTTTGTATCATTTGTTTGTTATTGTATTTATTTTGTATTAGCCAAATCATCTTGTATATTTATTTTATATTGTGAAATTTCCTATTTGGATACATAAGTTCTTGGATTGTAGTGATGATTGATTTTTATTATTGTAATGTTTTTGTATCTATAAAATTTGAAGGTTTATGGTTTTGGGTTTATCAGAATCCAACCAGTAAGTGAAGAAGGATTCCTCACTCTTGGTCAAGATGGAAATATTCAGCTAGGAGATGGAAAATCAATAGTCTGGATGGATGAGACCATAATATTGTTTGTTGAGTTAGGGGAGATGCAATATTCAGGAAATTTTGTTCTCTACAACTTCAACTCAAACATTGTTTGGCAAAGTTTTGCATCTACAATGGACACACTACTACTAGGACAAGAATTGACACAATATTTAAATCTAACCAGTTGCAATTCTTCTACAAATGTATATATACGCTGTTAATTTCTAAAAATGATGCAAAAGCTAGAATCTCTAATGATTGAATTGAATTACAATATCCCTTAAGAATATTTCAATTATTCATACTCGCTAGGGCCCAAGAAAAGCTATGTGATTGGTTATGTGGTTTCTTTCCTCAATCTGTTTGGAATTTTTATCATTAACTATGCTGAGCCCTTCATAAATTGATATGTCTAGATATTCAAAGGTAGCAGATAAAGTGATGTTATTACATGAGGAGTGTCTCCAAGGAAATTATGATATGGTTTCTAAACTACAAATTGCATGCTCAACTATGCAACCTACTTCTCAATGCCAAAAGGTAATTTATGATGAATTTTTTGCTACATGAGATCATTCCTGGTAATAGAATAGAAATAAGTTGTGAATTTTTTGTTGATTAACATGTCTCTTTCTCATCATCTGCTCAAGGGATGTTTTTATCTTATGGGCATATTTGATACTAACTCGACCAATTTTGGCCATGCTTGAGGTGGTTGCATAAGAAGGATCAACTTTTCATTTTCACCTCTTCCAATAATGAGCAACATCAAAACAACTTACCACCAGTTGGCACTACAAAGATCCTACATAGATTTTCCAGGTGAACAACTACTCTTTTTCCCTAGGGGTTGAATTATTTTTTTATTATTTATTTCTTTTTCAATAAAGATGAATTCAGTGCACCTTATGTTTTTTGTAGTATGATGATTTCTCACTAGTATCTCTTCACATGTAGTAGAGAAAGTGATGCTATTTCACGAGGAGTGTCTCCAAGGCAATTATGATATGGTTTCTAAACTACAAATTGCATGCTCAACCATGCAACCTGCTTCTGATCAATGCCAAAAGGCAATCTATGATGAAATTTTTGTTATATGAGATCATCCATAGTAAAAGAATAGAAAAAAGTTGTCAATTTTTTGTTGATTAACATGTATCTTTCCTATCATGTGCTCAAGGGAATTTTTTCTTCTTTTGGGCATATTTGGTACTAACTTTGACCGATTTTGGCCATGCTTGAGGTGGTTGCATAAGAAGGATCAGTTTTTCATTTTCATCTCTTCCAATAATGTGCAAATTCAAAACAGCTTACCACCAGTTGGCACTAAAAAGAGCCTACAAATATTTTCTAGGTGAACAACTACTCTTTTCCCCTATGGGTTGAGTTAAGGTCACTGTAATATTCCATGTCCTATATGTATGTACAATATTAAAAATTGTCTCTGGCAGGAAAGATTTGATCTGAAAGTTAAAATATGAGTACAACGAAGGTTCTTCCCATCAGGTAAGTCATCAAATATGATTTTGACATGTTTGTTCTGCGATTTTGCTGTGTTGTTTGTTGGCGCTGCAAAGATCCTACACAGATTTTCCAAGTGAACAACTACTCTTTTCCCTAGGGGTTGAGTTATTTATTTATTTTTCAATAAAGACGAATTCAATGCACCTTATGTTTTTTTTAGTATGATGAATTCTCGCTAGTAGCTCTTCACATGTAGTAGAGCAAGTGATGATATTTCACGAGGAGAATATAAAACTATTCTCGAAGCAGAGAGGATCTCAATAAGGTATAAATACTCTTTTATTCCTATGTATTGAATATGGTTGTAAATTTTTAAATGCATGTCTATTTCTTAAAATATTGTTAATAAATTTAACATTTAATGGTTTATTGATTTCTACAGGACTTTGTAGTAGGATTTAAATGGTTGTTTATTTGCTTATATATTATTTACTCATAAAAATTATGTCTTTGATGATTTATGCGGACCTTGGTGATGGACATGCATCTCATGGACAACTCTTATCAAGTTGTATGGGCGAATGGATATGGCAAAAGGACAATGATAAGGTAAGGGTTTTGACATGTTTTTTAAAGTGGGTTTTGACATGGTTTTCTCCTTCTGCTTTCCAAGTTCTCCGGTTATTTTAGTGTTTAGAAGATCCGTCTTGAAATGAATAAAATATATAATTATTTTATGTTTGGGTATCATAATCAGCATTTTTAATTTTGGTTTCTATTTTTTAATTGATGCTTACTAGTGAAGGATAATAGGAATCCATTGTGTTGAAATACCACTCTTAGGTCAAGACCATAGTCATCACACACATAGACAAAAGTATTGCAAAAATATAGTACTTGGTTGCAAATATAGTATTGCAATCCTCCCATTGTGCTTAGCCAAGAGAAAATTCAAGATAGTAATATGGATACAACCATATATCTAATCCCATCTACTATTTCTATATAAGTAGATCACTTAACCAAGTTAATAAATGACTACGAAAGCGGCCCAGCTTTTGTTTATATTAATAAAAAGTTCAAAGGTGCTCTATGAAATTCACACCCTTGTCACTAGTGATAAACTTGGACAATATAATTTGGAGACATTTCAACTACTTCATCCATTGCTTTAAGGTTGGTTGCCACTTCAAAACCTTGAGTATGCATGGGGTTCTATATTTCTTATAACTTGTGTCTAGATGCAATTTCTGTGGGATTTTGACAGAAGAGTATCCCTTATTGCAACTTGTAGCTAAACAAAGGTGGTTATGTTCAGTTGTTCATTCCCCGAAGGCATTTCACTCATGCCATCAGGTTGCTTGTGGTGCCTAACCTCTTAGGGCCTGTTGTAATGCTTCTCCATGAGCTTAAAAGAAGTACAATTTCAAAAACAACATTTGCTCCAAGTTATTGATAAGTAGATTTGAGTTTTAGTCCTGTACAATCAATCTCTTTGTTAACTATCTATCTCAACAACTCTTTTAACGTCAATTATGTTTTCCATCCAATATTTGGAGTGTCTTCACCTGCATTTTTAAGAGTACTCAATTCATTTGCCTTTTAATTTCTTGTTTCTATGGTCCACGTTGACCATTATTCATTACAATCTGTAAGGAGCAGTATGCCTTGTTTCTTGTTTCTGTTCTCAACAAATGAAGGTGTTGATGCTTAACCTATAAGCTATTGTACGCCTTCTTATCAGCATGTGGATGAGCACTGCTTTTGAGATAAGTTTCCTATTGTTGTAACACCTTTTGCATGTGTATTTCTTATTGGCATGTGAGTGCTGCCATCAGTGTTAATTTTAGTATGAGATTAGCATACTTTTATGACTATTTTTAGTACTTTTCTTGTGGCTTATTTCAGTATATGATAAATGTGTTTGGAGGGTTCAAATATATTTTAACATTGGTGTTATTTCTGAAGTTTTTTTGAATATTCTTCAAGCCAGAGTTAATAAGCATTGCTACAGGGGTTCCAGATTGTTGGTAATAAGCATTGATGGTAATTTTTTTTGTAAACTTCCAGGTATCATCAATATAGAGATGCACATTCATCGCAAGCATGGAAAAACCATTGGATGTTCTACCTTCGTTTGGTCTGTTCGACGAACATTCGTCGATTCTTACGACTGAACATCGTCGCAAGTATAGAAAAATTGTCGCAGGGCCTGCCTTCTTTTAGTTTGTTCACCGAACGTGAGTCGATACTTGCGATGGAACATCTTCATAAGTATAGAAAAACTCTCTCTTTGTTCGACAAACAACCATCAATAGAGAGACAGTTTTGCGTGGAAGCAAATTATCAAAATCGTCAGACGTTCTACCTACATTTCTTCTGTTCGACAAACGTTCATCGATACCTACGATGGAACAGCGTCACAGGTATAGCAAAACCATCGCAGGGTCTACTTCTTTTGGTCTGAATTCGCCGAATGTGCGTCGATACTTGCAACGGAGAATCGTCGCAAGTATAGAAAAACCCTCTCTTTGTTTGACAAAACAACGTCGATATAGGGACGTTGTTTCATCGATATAGGGATTATTTGTAGAAAATGAATAAAAAAATCAATTTCAAGACCACCTTATAGAAGACATGTGGCCAACAGTTTCTATCTCTATTGCGATGACTTTCCAAGTTCATCATTATCTCCACAAAACAGGTTCCACAAACAAAGGAGGCCCTAATCGTCGAAATTGAGACGAAAAAACGTCGAAATTGAGACGAAAAAACGTCGAAATAACAATGAAAAACCGTGGCAAATTTCGTCACATGTACTAGTGTTATGAAGGTGGAACTCAGGGCTAAGAGTACATCCATACAACTATTAGACACTTCCACCACTTCCCAAACATCCTTCTTAATTACTACCCAACATGCATGAAAAAAAATGTAGTAAAACCATTCGGTCCTAGTGATTTACCAACAACCATATCTGTTATGGATTTCGCAACTTCCTCTATGGAGATTGATTGCACTAGGTGCTAATTCCAGTCCTCTATAACTAGCTTTGGAATGTTGTGAACAATTTGATGAATAGTGTGATCCATATTTCTCGGGGATTCTGAGAGAATCAAACTATAGAAAGATGTTAGCTCTATTTCCAAATCTTCATACTGCAACAAAGTGTTTCCTTGCTCATCCTAGAGAGAAGTGTTGCACAGGGACAAATTTAAGGATCCATAATTTTCTTAAAGTGTGGAAACCCTGGTGAATTCTTACTAATTCTTAAATTTCCAACCATAAAATGTTGGGCGATATTTTTCTAAAAATATTCAAATTTCTAAGGGTTTTATATAGTTTTTGGGCATTTTTGGTGATTTTTAGATTAAGAATTTTTTATCCCATGGAATTTGGGAAAATCATTTTAGAAAAAAAAGCGAAATTGGTGAATATTTTCCTTCATGTTGCAGTTATGAATTCAATGATTAATCATGGATTGATGGAAAAATTTTGAATTGTGTTTTCCTTCTTTGATCCAACAAACCCTTGACTTATGTTCCCACAGGACTTCCCCTTTCTTATGTCTAAGGTTGATTTGAGATTACAAGGCCTCCTCTTCGAGAGCGTTGTTCTTATTATCCCTCAACTATGATTTTTTGTTTTATATGTTCTATTTTTTGTTATAGCTCTTGTCTCACCTAAAAGATGTTGCCAAGCATTTTCTATTATGGGCTAGTGGATGGTATCAAGAAAAATGGAGAGAAATTTTTTCAATGGTATACACCATTTAAGTGGTTACTCAATTGTAGTATCCATGAAAGACTCTATATATTAATCTCCCATTGATGGATTTCGCACGTATGCGTAAGTTTATTGATATTTTAAACTTACTCTTGGTTAAAAATTATTTTTTATGATGCAAATATGGGGTGTTGGTGCTAGTTGTTGGGGATCAGATTTAGTTTTGATGGTAGAAACCTTTTTATATGTGAATTGGGGTTTTCTTCTCCTTTCCACTTGTTTGATCTGTTTGTTGGCACCCCGAGTGCCACATTATTGACTTTCTTGGGTTTTCTAGGATGAACTCCTATTATGAATAGGTTTTTATTGCATGGATTACTATTGATAGTTAAAGTAACTTCATTGTCTTAGCTAAATACAATACTTACTAAGAAATGGTCACTAAATCATGTGTTTGATAATTGAAGAAGAAATCAAACTATTGAATGCCCTTCAACCTATTAGAAATTATTCTAGATATCAACTTTTAAATTAAATTGCATAAAGGATAGGCCTAAAATCATCAAAAGTAATTGCATCTTGTTTCTTAGGAATTAGGGGTACAAACTTACTATTGAATGACCAAAAAAATTTCCATGAGGTCCTTGATTCTTTAACCACTTAATAAAAACATGATTTAACAAATGAAACCATCCTTTTTGGAAGGTTATGCCAAGATTGTTGATTGTAGTTCGGTTTCACTTTGTTGGAGATGGATCGGTTGGAAGGTTTAGGGTTTCTGCTCAATGGAAGCCGCAGTTGTTCCACCGCCGCCCCTGAAGGACACATCCCTTCGATGGACGAGTGCCTCTTCTAATGTCCCAGCTAGCTGCTCTTGTTTTTCAGATCCTGCAAGTTGCATGCACGAGAAGCAGGTGGACACAGATCCCCATCCAAGCAACCATCTCTATGCGTAGATAAATGAAGCTTTCTTATCAATTCATCCAGGTCATGGGAGGCGACAAAGAGAGGAGGCTAGGTTTCGAGCAGCCTTGGCCTTACAGCAACAGAAGAGGGATTTCACAGTTGAAGGTCTCAGCCTAGGCTCATCTCCTTTCCTCCCTACGGAGGCCACTTTTCACTTGCAAACCGAGCCTGAGGATGACTCACCGGTTCCCGCGAAGGTGGCCTTGGAATCCACGAAGCAAGAGCCCTGGTTTCCTCTCCAAATCCAGAAAATGATCGACGAGCTCTCCATCTCAGATCTCATCATTTCAACGAACCTAGCAATCTCGAGACGCACCAAAGCCACCAGGACTCCTCAAGATCCTATATCATTTTTCAATTTTTGTAAGATCACCGAAGGGGGTCTCTCTCTGCTTACAAGTGACCCCACAAAACTTTGTTCTAGAGCTGAAATCCTTGATTCAACAGGTAGAAGGAACCCCTTCAGGACTGCAGGGGCTTATCTTTGTAGGGCGAAAGCTCTCAGACCACCGACAACTCCACAACCTTGGGATCTCAAAGGATTCATGCATTTCCATGGTGGAAAGTTTACGAGGAGGAAACAAAAGACCCTCCGCTTCTCAGAACAAGACCTTCAAGGATGCAACGCAAGCGGGGCTCTCTCCTGCACAAATTTTGGTCCAGATCCCACACCCGGTCTACATAGTGGACAAAGCTGAGGACATTCCCACATTGGAGATTACTCAATCGGAAGTCAACCAGAACATTCTCCTGTTCAAGGAGCAGACCCTAATCTACAGATTCAATGGACTGTGGCCAAAAACAAAGGATCTCCTCGACTGGATTGATTCAAACTATACCGGGGTTTCTCAGTTATTACTTTTCTCTAAAGGGTTTTTTTTAGTGATTTTTCCTTCTCGAGAAGACCTTCATGTAGTTACGAGCAAGGGGCCTTGGTTTTGGGGATCTGCAGGGCTCTTCACAACCCGCTGGTTCCCTAAGTTTGACCCTTTAACAATGGTAGTGATGAAGTTTCCCATATGGGTACGTCTTCCAAACTTATCAATCCATTTCTGGATTCAATCGGTCTTCAAAGGGATAGGTAACTCTCTAGGATGCTTCTTGTCCTCTGATGATACATGCTCAGCACAGGGTCTTTTCACCTTTGCACATATATGAACCACCATTGACATTAGTTCAGGCATTCCCAACAAGATCAACCTGAAAATAGGAAGCTCCATCGGGACTAAAGCTTTGGGATATGAAAACGCAGCCTTCAGGTGTCGGATTTGTTGACAAACGGGACACCTCCTTAATGCATGCCCGCAAAGAAAGACCGGACAACAAAGGACAATGAAGGCACACAGAGCCAAAAAATGGCAACCCTGAATGCCTTCGCATAATGAAGACAATCAAGGTGACCATCTTGAGGAAGATATGCCCCCAGGCAATCAGGAACAGAGATCCACTCCACCTTTTCCTGAGGTGCACATGCCTCTTCAAGAAGATGAAAGCATGAAAAGCGGTCCTCCACAAGGGCAAAAAAGATATCATGAATCTTCCACTTCAGACTCTGATAACGAACTCCACCATGATACCATTGATGCCCTGCAACTGGACTTAGTGTCCCCAGCTTCAGGGGGATGGATACAAGTCAAGAAAAAACAAGGAAAAAAAGGGAAGACCTGAGAATCAGCCCATTTCAGGGCTTTGATTTTCTTCTTTGTAATATCCAAGTCATAGCTTTTCTGCTACTCTCTGCTAGGACCCTCTATGGGATCTAGATTTACTCTTTAGTTGTTCCAATTCAATTGAGTGTTTTAAGATCTTCTTTTGGAAGATAACCACTCCTTTCTGCCTCACTTGGCCTTCGGGCAAGTAGCGGTAAATATTTTGTAACAATATTTTATTTTGAGGCAATACAAGGTTCCTCACTAGCTTACAAAAAAAAAAAAATGAAACCAGCCTGAATAAGATTTCACTGATAGACTATTTATCTTAGGATTTCCAAGGCCTCTTTAAAAAAATAAGTACTAACTTTAGCTCTTCACATTTAATCTTAACCTCCAAACCCTTATTGATTCCTTAATTTAAAATATTAAAAAAAAAGCTTATAATTTTCATAATTTCTACCATGTTAACATCTCTCGTATCTTGAAAGAGTGTTTTAAAATGGAATCTACCCATCTTTACCATATCTTTAAAGTTATTTTGGATTCGTTTGGATGAAAGATATACTATATAGTATTAATAATTTGTGAAAGAACTTTGTATTATTATGTCCATCATTTATCTTATTATTTTTTATTAAGCTTTCAAACAGTTTTTCTTTTATCAAAGGTATCATTTTTAGTCTCCAAATCTTTGAGGGTTTCAGATTCTTTTTATGAAAATATTTCATTATTACTAGCAACAACAACATTAATAATATTAATGTGTCTGAATACGCTGATAGGTGTAAATGGGACACATACTATAGGAAAAAACATTAATATGAAAAGTATGTGCCCCATTTACGCCTATCGGCGTATTCAGACACATTAATATTATTAATGTTGTTGTTGCTAGTAACGGGTGTGCGCAACAGCAACATTAAACAAAATAATAATAGTATAATTATAAAATAAGTTAGTGAATGATAATATTAATTAATTAATTAATTAATATTTTTATTTAGATAATAATAATATTAATTAAATAATTAATTAATAATAAAAACTATTATTTAATTATATTTTAGTAAATAAAATTAATAAAAGATAAAATTTATAATTATAATTTAATTAAATATTTAAAAAAAATCATTAAATTATAGATATATTAAATATATTATAATTTAATTAAATATGATATTAATCAATTATAATATAATAATTAATTAAAAATAATTTCATTAAATTATAGTATTATATTATAATTTGATTAAAACAATTAATATAGGTTGATGATAAATAAGAGTATTAAAATAATGATGAAGAATATTATAACAATATAATATATTATCCCCGGATGCGGGCGCCACCACGACAACTGGGCGACACGTGTTGGAGGTTCCTAGGCATGGGATCCCACAAAGTGGCACCATGCATTACATGCACTAACCCGCCTGGATTCCTTTCTCCTCTCGTCGTTAATGGCACATTCAAGAAGCTTCATCTGGATGTTCCCTCAACCGCTGGCTAGATGTGCTCACAATGCGACATAAACCTTGATGAACGTCAAATTTCACATTGTGAATATGTCGCATCTAACCCTTGATGAATGCCACAATGCAACATAACCCTTGATAAACATCATAATGTGACATAAAAATTGCTCAACGTCAAATTTCACATCTTGGGCATTGTCACAATGCGACATAACCCTAGATGAACGCCACAAAGCAACATAATCCTTGATAATCACCACAATGCGACACAAACCTTAATGAATGTCAAATTTCACATTGTGAATATGTCGCATCTTGGGTTGTGTCGGCATGTGTGTCACATATTAGGCATTGTTGCAATGCGACATAACCCTTGATGAACACCAGAATGCAACGTAAACCTTAATGAACGTTAAATTTCACATCTTGGGCATTGTCACAATGCGCCATAACCCTTGATGAACGCCACAATGTAACATAACCCTTGATAAACATCACAATGCGACATAAACCTTGATGAACATCAAATTTCACATCTTGGACATTGTCGAAATGCAACATAACCCTTAATGAACACTACAATGCAACAAAATCCTTGATAAACATCACAATGCGACACAAACCTTGATGAACATCAAATTTCACATTGTGAATATGTCACATCTTGGGTTGTGTCAGCATATGTGCCACATATTGAGCATTGTCGCAATGCGACATAACCCTTGATGAATGCCACAATGCAACGTAACCCTTGATAAACATCACAATGTGACATAAACCTTGATGAACGTCAAATTTCACATTGTGAATATGTCGCATATAACCCTTGATGAATGCCACAATGCAACATAACCCTTGATAAACATCACGATGCGACATAAACCTTGCTCGACGTCAAATTTCACATCTTACGCATTGTCGCAATGCGACATAACCCTAGATGAATGCCACAACACAACATAAGCCTTGATAAACATCACAATGCAACATAAACCTTAATGAATGTCAAATTTCACATTGTGTACATGTCGCATCTTGGGTTGTGTCCACATATGTGTCACATATTAGGCATTGTCGCAATGTGACATAACCCTTGATGAACGTGAGAATGCAACTTAAGCCTTGATAATCACAATGTGACATAAACCTTGATGAATCTCAAATTTCACAATGTGAATATGTCACATATAACCCTTAATGAATGCCACAATGCAACATAACCCTTGATAAACATCACAATGCGACATAAACCTTGCTCAACGTCAAATTTCACATCTTGGGCACTGTCGCAATGCGACATAACCCTAAATGAACGCCACAATGCAACATAATCCTTGATAAACATCACAATGCAACACAAACCTTACTGAATGTCAAATTTCACATTGTGAATATGTCGCATCTTGGATTGTGTCGTCATATGTGTCACATATTAGGCATTGTCGCAATGCAACATAACCCTTGATGAATGCCACAATGCAACATAAGCCTTGATAAACATCACAATGCGACAAAAACCTTAATGAACGTCAAATTTCACATTGTGAATATGTTGCATCTTGGGTTGTGTGAGCATATGTGTCACATATTAGGCATTGTCGCAATGCGACATAACCCTTGATGAATGCCACAATGCAACGTAACCCTTGATAAACATCACAATGTGACATAAACCTTGGTGAACGTCAAATTTCACATTGTGAATATGTCACATCTAACCCTTGATGAATGCCATAGTGCAACATAACCCTTAATAAACATCACAATGCTACATAAACCTTGCTCAACGTCAAATTTCACATCTTGGGCATTGTCGCAATGCAACATAACCGTAGATGAACGCCACAATGCAACATAAGCCTTAATAAACATCACAATGCAACAGAAACGTTAATGAACATCAAATTTCACATTGTGAATATGTCGCATCTTGGGTTGTGTCGGCATATGTGTCACATATTAGGCATTGTCGCAATGCGACATAACCCTTGATGAACGCCAGAATGTAACGTAAACCTTGATGAACATCAAATTTCACATCTTGGGCATTGTCACAATGATCCAAAACCCTTGATGAATGCCACAGTGCAACATAAGCCTTGAAACATCACAATACGACATAAACCTTTATGAACATCAAATTTCACATCTTGGGCATTGTTGCAATGTGACATAACCATTGATGAATTCCACAATGAAACATAAGCCTTGATAAACATCACAATGCAACATAAGCCTTGATAAACATCACAATGCAACATAAACCTTGATGAACATCAAATTTCACATCTTGGGCATTGCCGCAATGCGACATAACCATTGATGAATGCCACAATGCAACATAAGCCTTGATAAACATCACAATGCAACATAAGCCTTGATAAACATCACAATGCGACATAAACCTTGATGAACATCAAATTTCACATCTTCGGCATTGTCTCAATGCGACATAACCATTGAAGAACACCACAATGCAACATATTTCACATTGTGAATATGTCGCATCTAACCCTTGATGAATGCCACAATGCAACATAACCCTTGATAAACATCACAATGCAACATAAGCCTTAATAAACATCACAATGCGAAAGAAACCTTAATGAACGTCAAATTTCACATTGTGAATATGTCACATCTTGGGTTGTGTCGACATATGTGTCACATATTGGGCATTGTTGCAATGCAACGTAACCCTTGATGAACGCCACAATGCAACGTAACCATTGAGAAATATCACAATGTGACATAAACCTTGATGAACGCCAAATTTCATATTGTGAATATGTCGCATCTTGGGTTGTGTCGGCATATACCAAAGCAGATCTGCACTTCTGCATATGTTCATGTTCATGCTTTATGCAACAACTTTGTCAAACCGACCGCAACAAATGGAGATTTTCAGGAACAACCAAATGCAAGAGTTATTAATCAAAAATTAATTTATTTACAAAGCCCTTTTAATTGTTTTGGAATATTTTTTTGCTATTTTCTTTAATTATATATTGTAAATTATTCTCTATCTTTCTAATAGAAAATATATAATTCAGCTATCAATTAAAATACAATTTAATATTTATTAAAATTATTTATATAATGGTAATAAAAAAAAACAGAATTATCCATACCCAAATCTCCCCCTTCAGTTAAGGTTGATTGACCATAGTGGGTTAAGTTTATTGGAACACTCATAAATAATTATGTCACATAGTTAATCATGGTTCTCTTTAGTGAGCCATGGTTGACTTTAGTTAATCATTGCTAATGAGGAAGATAAAAGAAAGAAATTTTGTTTATTTTGAATTCTTTATTATATTTTTTTGTCATAAATATGTTTTGTGGGAGAGTTCTCAATACCATTAAAACATGGTTTTCTTCCCTAAAGAAGCCATCGATATGTATTTGAGGTTTTCTTCCTTAAAACACATGGTCAACCATAGTTTTATTGGAAAAAAGAACTTTATGGGATTCTTGGTCTTAATTTTTGCATGACCATGAGACTATTATGGCTATCCTTTAAAGTATATACTTATATAGTATGGATTCCATTAGCTTATGATATATTTTTTAATATTTTATATTGGATATATTTTTTAATATTTGATATTGCATTTGTATGTTCTAATCAATAATAATATCATTATTAAAATAGAACTTAGAGATAATGAAAATGATTGATTGATTATTTAAAAGTTTATATATTAAAATTCATTTTAATATTTTTAATATTAAAAATAATAAATTATAAATTATAAAAAATGTATTTATTTACAAATTCTTTTTAATTGTTTTGGAATATTTTTTTTCTATTTTCTTTAATTATATATTATAAATTGTTTTCTTTCTTTCTAGTAGAAAATATATAATTCAGCTAATAATTAAAATACAATTTAATATTTATTAAAATTATTTATATAATAATAATATAAAAATAACTTTACACCCCAATGTAATAATTTTTCATTTTTCATCATTTTTTAAAAATATTTGTGAATTTTAAAGTTTTTAAATAAAATATTTGTGAATTTTAAAGTTTTTCACTTTTCATCATTTTTTAAAATATTTGTGAATTTTAAAGTTTTTAAATAAAATATTTGTGAATTTTAAAGTTTTTAAATAAAATATTTGTGAATTTTAAAGTTTTTAAATAGTAATTAATTATTATTATTATTATTATTAATTAATTTAAATATTTTTTTAAATTATCAAATATTTTATTTATGCATATAAATTTTATCTCAATTAATAACTATAACACTTTCTATAAACACTTTCATTTCTAATTGTGTATGGTAAATTGTAATTATCCTCTTCAAATGAAAATGAAAACCGACAAACAAAATACAATTTAACTATTTTCAAATTTAACAAAGATGAAAAATCAAATCCAACATTGTTTGAAAGCTTTCGACATAGATTACAAAATTTAAAGCTGGTCTCTCGCTCTTGGAATGTATTGGTATTATAAATTTTGACGTTGACTACTCGCATTATTATAAATCCTCATCGTCGTTTAACATGTGAGCATCTCTACCTTTGGCTCGACAATCTTTATCTTTTCTTATAAACTTTTAAGAATAACATATTACTTCTGAATATTACAATTATAACGCCATATTTAGCGTTAAAACCTACATTCAACACCGACATCAATTTTTTTTTGCTTTGGAGTCATTGCCATGATAGGGAAAAAAGAAGAAAACATGCTGCAAATCACCTCTCGCCATTTAGAGAAAGTGGCCGTCGTCGTCAAGCATAACGTCACCTGGGCACGCATGGGAATCTCTGCATGTTCTGCTTTTCTTAAATTCAAACTTTATTAATATATTAAATTTATTAAATTCATGCTATAGCAGTACACATTTACGTATAAAAAGAGCTAAAGGAGGTCTCCAGATACTGGAAATGCCAAATACAAAATAAGAGCAACCAGTGGAAAGACCGGAGGCAAAAAAAAAGACAAAACAAAACAAAATACTGTAGACACAGCCAATGACATAAGCAAATTAATTTCTCTCGCATGCACACATCTCTTTTCTTGATTCGGGCAGAGAATATGTATATATTCATTCTCCATGATTATTAAAATTCAAATTTTCTTGATTCGGGCAGAGAATATATTCCTTAACGGTGATGACCACCATTGAAACAATCTAGTCCGTACACATGTAATCTTCTGCTCAATCTTGATGATGGGCTCTTCCAAGTCCATCCTCCAAAATGTAAGATATAAACGCCTAATGTAATGGGTGGACTAGTGTCTATAGGAAAGCATATTGTCCATATTAATTCAATGACAGTTTTTTAAAATTCTAAATAAACAATTAAAGAGAAAAAATTAAAAAATAAGTAGTTGTTGATGAATGGATAACTGGTAGTGGATGTATGGAGAATAGTAATTGATGAATTGACAACCAACTGTTCATGGCAGATAACTAGAAAAATGTGAGAGGAAAAAAATCTATAAAAAAAAAACTTATGGTTGATATATTAAGAGATAACTTATAATAACACTTAACTTGTGATCTATAAATATTCACCAATTTAATATAAAATTAAATTTTATTAACAAGATTGAACAAAATAGAAATATTCTTGATAATATTAGAAATATTCTTGATCGTATTAGTGTGTTAATTAACGAAGACAACAGATCTAATGTTTTAATGTCGTTGCAAGTTATAAACTGGCCATAAATAAATAAATATAAATAAATTGGGCTGCCAGTACGTTTGTCATGAAGGTTGATGTAAATGGATTCCCAATCGCTCCATTCTCCTCACTCCATTGTAACTCTCGGTTTCGAATTCCTCTGCACTCCATTGTAACTCTCCGTTTCGAATTCCTCCGCTCCCCTTTATCTGTTCATCAACCCAGCAAGGCTCAATCAAAAGATAAAAAGAGCGCACACCCTTGCTACAACATGCAAAGGAGCCCACAGACTTCTGCATGGAAATGAACGCAGAGACTTGGAAACAAGCACAGAGACTCGGTGCACACAGACTTGCAATCGAATGGATATGAAATTTGTCTGAATTCATTACACGCTTGGATATGAATTTTGCCTTCAATCCCCTCCGCTTCCGTGGTCTCTGCTACTTTATAACTATTTGTAAGCTCGGGGCTTCACAATCTTCCTCCATACCGGCCGAGATATCAACAAAATATACGAAATATAACTGTCTTCATAGTCTGTTTCAGGCTAGCTACAAGGAATGGTCTAAATCCATAATTTATTGAGGTAAAAATCCATAGTTTATCTTATTGCTATTTATTTTTGGCGTAGTCTAAGGAAAAAGTTTGATTTTTTGGTAAATTTTGAAAACTGAAAAAAATTTGAAAAAATCTGAACAGGAATTCTTATACTTTAAAATTTTTGGTGCCTATGGGTTTTGAAGGTTTCTATCATCAAAATCTCCATTTAAACGCAAAATCCCCATTAAAAAGCAGTTAAATTAAAATATTGCAAAATTAAAAACACCAAATTCTAGTGAAAAGCTCCCATCGTATCTACCAAATTGTAGAATTTTTATACACTTCTTTTATTTTTAGATATAAAGACAATGAATATATATATGTATGGGGAATATCTAGATTAGAAGGGGGGAAGCTATCAGGGCACCCCGGAGCGTGTGTACAAGCCCAAGAAAAGGGCAGAGCTTGTGAAGAAAAGCTATCGTTTATAGTGAGCTCTGTGAAGAAAAGCTATAGTTTCTAAAATGTATACATCTCGATCTCAAATAACATGAAAATAAGAGACGCAACTGCATTTTCTTACAGGCGAGGCAAAAAAAAATAATACAACAGGATGTTTATCCGGATGGAACGAACCATGTTTGTTTTTCAATTACAGAGCCGTCATATGGTTCTGACTATTTTGACTTTATTATTCAATTTATTTCGGTGATTTCGTTTGCTTCAGAGCAAGGAGTTGGAACGGCGACTTGAAAATTCTTCTAACAGATTAGTATGATTTGTTTTCAATAGAACTCCTTCAAAGGAATGATTGAGTTCATTTTCAACTTGGAAAAGCATTAGTCTCTAGTAATTATTGTATGTGGATTTTTGAAATATTCTCGATCTTCGTAATGTGTAGTTATGTTCGTGATAAAAGACAAATGTGTATGTCATAATAAAAGACTTTCCGCGAGCTATATGTACTGGTATTTGTAAAATGTATTTAGTTACATTTAAATAGGATTTGCTCACAACTAGAATGCTTAGGGTTGTATAGTTAGAGTGTTATTCCCGTTGGAGGTTTTTTATGCTGACTCACTTGTCTTCTGGCCACAGGTGAGGTCGACAATATCACTCTCGTTGTGAGGTTGAAGGTGTAGATAATTTGTAACGGTGGACACATATCCATCGTTAGCACAAAGTATTTCCATCTCTGGAGGTATAATCTAACAGTTTCCTCTATCATGGAGAGTGGATCAGAAGTAGAAATGAATACAAAAGTTCAGGAAATAATCCAGAATATACAGCTTGCAATGGAAAAGTTACGGAAATCTTCATTTTATACGGAATTTATGAAACAAATGGAGAACCCAGAAATGATCGCGCTAATAGAAAGGGTGATAGGCACAGACCCGCTTCATTCACAGTTACGAGTCGTTCTCTATTGTGTTGGCAGGATGGAGCCTACTGAGGTGGTGAGAGATGTAGAGCGTAATCACATGCAATTATGTTTGGCCATTTTGTTACGAGAAAATTTTAATTGGGTGCATAATATCGTCGTGTACGATCCAGTACTGTCAACAATGGAGCGAAAAGCTATAAAAGCCTTCGACTGCATTTGTTTCTCTGTTAATTACGAAGATGCAGGCATACGGAAAGTGAATAGACCCACCTTGTTTTTCCTGCCTCGCTGCGATATTCGTCTCACTGACAGAGTACTGGAGGCAAACTGGACGCCTGAGAATTTAAACAAAATTATTATATTAGGCAACAGATTCAAGCGTTACGACTTGGACAAAAATAAGTTTGCATATCACTATCCCGCTAAAAAAATTCAAATAATTACTGACAGTGATCACATGCTGCATGAAATCCGGCTTCCACACACAGCTACTGCTTGGGACGGCGATATAGTGTATGATAGATCCTTCCATGGTTTTAGTTGGCATTTCTTTGACTGGGATGGCTCGTTACACGGTTTCCAAAGGCAGGACCCAGAAATGTCCGCACCAAAGGCATGACCCAGAAATGTTCACACCAGATTATGTAAAACTGAATGTAGATTTGTCTAACGGCTTCTAGGATGAAATTAGTGTGTTTTTTTTAATAAAATTTGTAGAAGCACTCCATTTAGACACTGTGCTTACGATTTGTCACTCCGTGTTTGCATCCATAACAAAGTTAAATATTCCACTTATTTGATGTTTGCTGAAAACATGATTTTTTTTTTAATCGATAAACTAGATTTAAGTGTTAACCAATCGTTATGGTTTATTTCAACGTTAGACATGTTGGGTAAACAATTGGTTGTAAAGTTGTGGTTATATAATCTTTATCGGAAGATTTAGTAAAAAAATTGTATTATACATAATTTATATCATTTAAAGATCAAATTATGCAGTAATTTTAAGGTAAATTTTGGTATGCATCAACCTTATGAACCATGGTATGCATAAAGGACAAGGTGGAGGTGTACTCTCATTAAATGTTGAATAATGACATGGATGGACAACCATGATTATATTATGGTTATTTATGAAATTATGGTTATTTATTTGTTTATATTGTTATTTCAGTTTTATTTATGGATATTGTCATTTTATTTGTATGTTTTTTTAATGTTTATATTAATATTTTAATTGTTTATTTTAAGATATATATCATCTTTTAAAAGTATTAAAGGTTTATTATAAAGTTTTGAAATTTTAAGTTTGCTAATTTTTTATTATTCATTAATATTTAATTAAAGCCTCCATCTTTCATACTCGAGCTTATTTTTTTTTAAAGGTCATTAACTTTAAAATCATATTCTAAATTTTAAATTTGTATTCCCTACCATGCAGGGAATCATGTAATGATCGGGTTGTGCCACATGAATTGTAATTTTTTTAAGCTATACTTTTACAACTATATCGACTAGTTTTGCTAAGTTTTTTGCATGGACCCTCTTATTGTTCGAACAAATTTTAGTTTACTCACCTAACAACATTCCTAATAACCTACTTGACATCTCAATCACTGCAGTTGATGAAACCTTGCAATCGATGCATTCCTGCAAACTTGATGCAGTAATTGACATGTCTGCCTTGCCTCAGCCTCTATACATTTGCTTGGCATGCTACATTCACTAGTACAAAATGAGGAATTAATGACTAAAATTCGGCTATAGGGCTGTTGCAAGGTAATGATACCCACTTATGACACGTTAGTTGCAATGGCATGCTAGAAAAACATAAATCTTATCATTAAAATGAATTATTAGGAGTACCTACAAAAGTTTTTAGAATTAGATGTAAAAAGATGAGACGTAGAAAAATGGATTACATTCCGGAATATATAACTTTTATTTATGGAAAAGTGGTATAACCACCCTAAAATGTCATTATTTTAAGATTGGTATGTTATTTTTTCTGTAAAACATAATGCACATGTTTTTGTTGAGCCACCTGTTTGTTATGTAAATTGTCAATTTATGAGAAAACAAATATGTAGAGGCGTAGGAAACAGACAAATCTTGTGCGGCGATATTTTTCCAAAATTTTAAAAGTTAATTTTATATTTTTTTTAAATTACGAAAGTTAGTGAATCCCTAAAACGACATGGTCAAGTGTTGAGCCACCATGTCATGGTCTAAACATAATCAAAAAACCCTTTTTTTAGATTGTAGGTATTCTTGTACTCTTGTGTGGGTTCTTTTCTGTTCTCGAAATAGGTAATTCAATCAAAAGTTATAGGCCAGATAAACGACCTATGTTTTTTACAAATTTGACATGAGTGCAGTTAAAAATTATTTAAAAATAGAAAAAAATAACAGATCCATTCCAAAAATATATAGTTAGAATCTGCACACAAAGCTCGACAAGTGTGTGCAATTTCATCAGTAGTGCACAAGTGGAGCATATGCGGAACTAGGCATGAAAAACGTGAAGTTTCAGAAATTGATGTGTTCTGCCATAAATCAGAAATTGTTGTGTTTTGGCAATCCGAAGCTAATACCAAACTTGGAAGGGCGCCAAAAAAAATTTGAATTCAGACACGTGTGCGCACAAATGCACACATGTGCAATTGCGCGCACACGCAATGGCACACACGCGTTGTTGGATGAGAGCGCGTGTTAGTTTACACTTTTATTTTTATATCTCCCCCTAAACCCCCCCCCCCCCCCCCGCTCCATAACCCCACCCCCATTTCTCTTCCAATCCCCCCCCTCTCTTCCACTCTACCCAATCCCTCCTCCCTCCCTCACCCTTCTCTTCTCTCATTATCCACAAGGGTTAGGAGATATATTATTACACAAAATCACTAACTCACATTATCCTCATGTACATATAAATCTTCGTCCTTTTAACCATAAATCCATGATCCCCATATCATCTCCATCACCATATTCATCATCATCGTCGTTGTCATTGTCACTGCCATCATCATCTTCATCATCATTGTCGTCGTCACCACCATCATCATCTTCTCATCTTCATCATCGTCGTTGTTGTCGTCATCATCACCATCATCGTCATAATCATCATCATCATCACCATATTCATCATCATTATCATCAGACAAATCTTGTGCGGCGATATTTTTCCAAAATTTTAAAAGTTAATTTTATATTTTTTTTAAATTACGAAAGTTAGTGAAGCCCTAAAACGACATGGTCAAGTGTTGAGCCACCATGTCATGGTCTAAACATAATCAAAAAACCCTTTTTTTATATTGTAGGTATTCTTGTACTCTTGCGTGGGTTCTTTTCTGTTCTCGAAATAGGTAATCCAATCAAAAGTTATAGGCAAGATAAACGACCTATGTTTTTTACAAATTTGACATGAGTGCAGTTAAAAATGATTTAAAAATAGAAAAAAATAACAGATCCATTCCAAAAATATATAGTTAGAATCTGCACACAAAGCTCGACAAGTGTGTGCAATTTCATTAGTAGTGCACAAGTGGAGCATATGTGGAACTAGGCATGAAAAACGTGAAGTTTCAGAAATTGATGTGTTC
>BSBM01000049.1:0-152500 GCA_027924585.1 Larix kaempferi | reverse complement strand
ATCCATGCAACTGCGGAGCACGAATTTGGGAGAATGTCAGTAGAAATGTAGAACTTCCAGTACATAACATATCAAGTAGATAGTTCGAAGGAAAGCAAAACAATTTCATTGGTGAAGTCACAGGTAATCTAAGTTTGCATACTTTCATACTAGACATGTTGAATTTATACATATATATTCAGATTGAAAATGTCACGTTGTATTAATGCCCTTGGTTTTGTTGCACCAAGTACAAATTTGTAATTTCATGAAGGAATTCTACCAAAAGATCAAGCAGTATGTATAGCATGTCCATGTAGCACGATGGCAGGATGAACAGTATAGAAAGTGCAGCGACACCTCACCCAATGGCACAATATTGTCGGTTGTGGACTTTGTTGAAAACTACACCCTACAGCCACAGAATGATATTCAAATTCAATACTACCATTCAGACCAAGTTAGCATAATGGTCCATATCACATATAGGCACACGCCAGAGAGCAGCAATGACATGAGGATAATATTGAAAGAGACGAACTTCTACATCAGTGACGACAGGTGCCACGACCTGCATTATGTGCAGCATTGCTTCAAAATTTTCTATGATCAGCTGAAGGAGAGAGGTATACAGATGGATCAACATTGGATATGGTCAGATGGTTGTGCATCCTAGTTCAAAAATGCATGTGTATTCTAGTGGTTGAGTATTTTTCACAGGACTTATGATGTGATACATGTATGGAACTATTTTGAGACTGGGCATGGAAAGGGAGAGCACGACGGGACTGGAGCATGTCTCAAAACTTCCCTACGAAGGGAGGAGATAAGATGCATGAGAGACCCTCATATTCGGGATGCAAAATCCATAGTTCAATGGTGCTATGCAAAAATGTCAGATCGAACCGTGGAGCAACACAAACCAACAGGTAGAGGACATGTTGTCAGAAATTTCTAGCATGTCGTTTATAAAGATCGATCACATTCTTATAGTTTTAGTACTGTGTAAGGAACTCATGGATTTCATTCAGTTCGAAGCTTAAACAACCCCTTATTTGAAATATGGATGCGAAAACTTGCTTGCTTTTGTGGGTCTTGCAACAGTTGTGAGTGGGATGAGTGAGAATCAATGGATTGGGTTGATGAATGGGATCATGTATCACTTGCAGTGGACCCACGTGCATTTGTTGAAATAATCCAGATAGAGGAACGCCAATCCTCTATTTCGAATGAATATGATCATATATCTGATCTTGTACACCCAGGTAAACATTTCTACATGCATATCTCGGTTCCCTCCTTGTTTATATGTAATTATCCAAGTTATCAAACCACTACTTGTTGGAATATGACCATAAAATGCATTTTTGTAGGACACATCTACGCAGTTGTCACCCCGGTAGACAGTGCAATTGGGATGAATTATTGGTTGGCACGATGCATCGAGGGGAAGCAAACCCTCCTTGCATCATTAACGGATAGTCAAGGCATTACCTTTCCTATTGGATCGATGGTTGTTTAGGGGGAATATCTTACGGTGGATGGAAAGGGACCAAAGAGAAATGGATACACATACACGGATTATAAAACAGGTTCACGGGTGTATCACTTTACGCACTTGATCGTTGGTACAAACATCCAACTACAGAAAATGTCAACGAAGTCATCAACCAAGGTACACTACTTACTACCTCATGCAGAGCACGAGAGGTTGTTTGAGACAATAAAAAACTGAGAGGATCCAGAAGGCCTAAGTGATCCAGGTGCATAGTATAGTAATGATGTGATTGTTTATTCATGCATGTCTAATGTTATTCATGTTAGATAGTTTATTTTATATCATTATCTTATATCATTTATTTGATGTTTGATTTATGATTAAGTTATGATTTATAGCCATGTGATTGTTTATTCATGCATTATTAATGTTATTCATGTTAGATAGGAATTTGATATCGTTATCTTATATCATTTATTTGATGTATGAGTTATGATTAAGTTATGATTTATAGCCATGTGATTGTTTATTCATGCATGATTAACCCTAGAAGCACTAATATAACCCTACAAACATAATTTACCCTAGAAATCCTAGAAAGCTAAAGTAACCCTAGAAACACTAATTTAACACTAGGAAACTAAGCTAGAATACTATAAACCTAATCTAGTCTTAGAAACCTAAACTAGCCCTAGAAACACTAACCTAACCCTCGGAAACTAATCTAGAACTTGGATATCCATCAACATCTTGAATAATCATCATTGTCATCTCTAGGCTCCTCATCAACATCTCCATCATCATCATATTCTTCGTCATCATCATCATCATCTTCATCACCATGACCATCATCATCAACGTCTTCATCATCATCACCATCTTCATCATCATTATCATCTCTAGGATCCTCATCAACATCTCCATCATCAGCATCTTCTTCATCATCACCATCACTATCACCATCACCATCACCATCACCATCACCATCACCATCACCATCACCATCACCATCATCATCAACGTCTTCATCATCATCACCATCTTCATCATCATTGTCATCTCTAGGCCCCTCATCAACATCTCCATCATCACATCTTCTTCATCATCATCATCATCATCATCTTCATCACCATCGCCATCATCATCAACGTCTTCATCATCATCACCATCTTCATCATCAAAGGCATCTCTAGGCTCCTCATCAACATCTCCATCATCATCATCTTCTTCATCATCATCATCTTCATCACCATAACCATCACCATCATCATCAACATCACCATCACCATCTCCATCATCATCAACATCTCCATCATCATCATCTTCTTCCTCATAAACATCAACATCATCATCATCTTCTTCATCACCATCACCATCACCATCACCATCACCATCAACGTCTTCATCATCAACACCATCATGAACATCTTCATCATCATTGTCATCTCTAGGTTCCTCATCAACATCTCTATCATCACATCTTCTTTGTCATCATCATCATCATCTTCATCACCATCACCATCATCATCAACATCTTCATCATCATCACCATATTCATCATCATTGTCATCTCTAGGCTCCTCATCAACATATCCATCATCATCATCTTCTTCATCATCATCATCATCATCTTCATCACCATCACCATCACCATCATCATCAATGTCTTCATCATCATTGTCATCTCTAGGTTCCTCATCAACATCTCCATCATCACATCTTCTTCGTCATCATCATCATCATCTTCATCACCATCACTGTCATCATCAACGTCTTCATCATCATCACTATCTTCATCATCATTGTCGTCTATAGGCTCCTCATCAACATCTCCATCATCATCATCTTCTTCATTGTCATCATCATCCTCTTCATCACCATCACCATCATCATCAACGTCTTCATCATCATCACCGTCATCATCATCATCATCATCATTGTCATCTCTAGGCTCATCATCATCTTCTTCATCATCATCATCTTCTTCATCATCATCATCTTCATCACCATCACCATCACCATCACCATCATCACCAGCGTCTTCATCATCATCACCATCATCATCATCAGCAGCATCTCCATCATCATTGTCATCTCTAGGTTCTTCATCAACATCTCCATCATCACATCTTCTTCATCATCATCATCATCGTCATCTTCATCACCATCACCATCATCATCAACATCATCATCACCATCACCATCATCATCAACGTCTTCATCATCATCACCATCTTCATCATCATTGTCATCTCTAGGTTCCTCGTCAACATCTTCATCACCATCTTCATCACCATTATCATCATCATCATCAACATCATCAACATCTTCATCATCATCATCATCATCACAAACTTCATCATCATTGTCATCTCTAGGTTCCTTGTCAACATCTCCGTCATCATCATCTTCATCATCATCATCATCTTCATCAATGTCTTCATTACCATCACCATCATCATCAACGTCTTCATCATCATCACAATTGTCATCATCATCATCGTCATCTTCATCAAAATCATTGTCATCTCTAGGTTCCTCATCAACATCATCATCATCATCATCATCTTCATCGCCATCACCATCACCATCACCATCACCGTCACCATCATCATCATCATCTTCATCATCATCACCATCATCATCATCATGAACATCTTCACCATCATTGTCATCTCTAGGTTCCTCATCACATCTTCTTCATCGTCATCATCATCATCACCATCATCATCAACGTATTCATCATCATCACCATCTTCATCATCATCACTATCTTCATCATCATTGTCATCTCTAGGCTCCTCATCAACATCTCCATCATCATCATCTTCTTCGTCATCATCATCACCATGACCATCATCATCAATGTCTTCATCATCATCACCATCTTCATCATCATTGTCATCTCTAAGCTCCTCATCAACATCTCCATCATCATCATCATCTTCATCACCATCACCATCACCATCACCATCATCATCAACGTCTTCATCACCATCATCATCATCATCATCAACATCTTCATCATCATTGTCATCTCTAGGTTCCTCATCAACATCTCCATCATCACATCTTCTTTGTCATCATCATCATCATCTTCATGACCATCACCATCACCATCATCATCAACATCTTCATCATCATCACCATCATCATCATCATCACCATAAGTGCTCGGTCGATGATTTTGCAAATTTGACCCCAATGTGCAAAAATTGCACACTCCCGTACTGAGCAAAACCCTAGTTTCCAAAATGGACATACAAGGTGACACCTAGGCCACGGAACCAAAGGAGAGGGGCACCCCTAGCACTATCCCGACGTCCTGAATCCAACGGAGTCGACGGTTTGTCGATTTGAGCCACGGTTGTCAATCTATGGCTCGTTTCGTCTTGCATCCAAAAGGCCTTCAGGGACATCGGGGGCATAGAATTCCAATCGTGCAACAAAACCGGGTTCCAGGGAGTCCTGCAAGTGTGTCTAGGGAGGTTCCAGCTGGGAAAGCTAGCCATATGTGCCCGGTCGACGATTTTGCAAATTTGACCCCAATGTGCAAAAATTGCACACTCTCGTACTGAGCAAAACCCTAGTTTCCAAAATGGACATACAAGATGACACCTGGGCCACGGGACTGGAGGAGATGGGCACCCCTAGCACTATCCCAACGTCCTAAATCCAACGAAGTTGATGGTTTGTCGATCCGAGCCATGATAGTCATTCTATGGCTCATTCCGTCTCACATACAAAAGGCCTTCATGGACACCCGCTGGATACCTACCGAGGGCATAGAATTCCAACTGTGCAACAAAACCGGGTTCCGGGGAGTCCTGTAAGTGTGTCTAGGAAGGTTCCAGCTGGGAACGCTAGCCATACCTGCCCGATCGACGATTTTGCAAATTTGACCCCAATGTGCAAAAATTGCACACTCTCGTACTTAGCAAAACCCTAGTTTCCAAAATGGACGTACAAGATGACACTTGGGCCACGGGACTAGAGGAGAGGGGAACCCCTAGCACTATCCCGATGTCCTGAATCCAACAGAGTCGACGGTTTGTCGATCCAAGCCACGGTCGTCATTCTATGGCTCGTTCTGTCTTGCATCCAAAAGGCCTTCAGGGACACCTCCTGGATACCTACCAAGGGCATAGAATTCCAACCGTGCATCAAAACCGGGTTCCGGGGAGTCCTACAAGTGTGTCTAGGAAGGTTCCAGCTGGGAACACTAGCCATACGTGCCCAGTCGACGATTTTGCAAATTTGACCCCAATGTGAAGGCCATGCCAAATTCGCTCAAGGGGGCCATTTCTCATCCGAAGGCCCCCGGGTGTGCATGGACATCGTGGAAAGGTCCACAATGGCCACGTGGACCTGTGGGAGCCGATGGAATCCAAGTCCGCTCACTGGTTTGGGTTCCGTGGCCCGGGAGCAAATCCCCAAAGTGTCCATGAATGGCCCTCGGGTGCCCGACTAGAATGCCCGTAGCAGCCAAACCATGGCTCCGTTCGTGAATTCATCAATTCCGGTGGGTTCAGGACGTCAGGTTTCAGCTAGGGGACCCCCCATAGCATGCCTCGAAGACCCAGAAGCGATGCCAATGAGCCATCTCCGGAGCTAGGGTTTTTCTCAGTGAGGACCATTCCAAATTCGCTCAAGGGGGCCATTTCTCATCCGGAGGCCCCCGGGCATGCGTGGCCATCGTGGAAAAGTCCACAATAGCCACATGGACCTGTGGGAGCTAACGGAATCCAAGTCCGCTCACCAGTTTGGGTTTCGTGGCCCTAGAGCAAATCCCCAAAGTGTCCCTAAATGGCCCCGAGGTGCTCGACTAGAATTCCCGTAGCAGCCAAACCGTGGCTCCGTTCGTGAATCCATCAATTCCTCTAGGTTCGGGACGCCAAGTTTTAGCTAGGGGACCCCCCAAAGAGTGCCTTGAAGACCCAGAAGCGGTGCCAATGAGCCATCTCCATAGCTAGGTTTTTTCTCAGGGAGGGCCATTCCAAATTCGCTCAAGGGGGGCATTTCTCATCCGGAGGCCCCCGGGTGAGCATGACCATTGTGGACAGGTCCACAATGGCAAGGTCCACCTATCCACGGTGGCCACGCACTCTCAGGGGTCTCCAGATGAGAAATGGCTCCCTTGAGCATATTTGGAATGGCCCTCACTGAGCAAAACCCTAGCTTCGGAGATGGCTCATTGGCACCGCTTTCTGTTCTTCGAGGTACATTGTGGGGGGGGGGGCCTAGCTGAAACCTGGTGTCTCGGATCCACCGTAATCAACGTATTTGTGAATGGAGCCACGGTTTGGCTTCTACAGGCATTCGAGTCGGGCACCCCGGGGCCATTCAAGGACACTTTGGGGATTTGCTCCAGGGCCACAGAACCCAAACCGGCAAGCGGACTTGGATTCTGTCAGCTCCCACAGGTCCACGTTTCCATTGTGGACCTATCCACGGTGGCCACACATGCCCAGGGGCCTCTAGATGAGAAATGGCCCCCTTAAGCGAATTTGGAATGGCCCTCACTGAGCAAAACCCTAGCTCCAAAGATGGCTCATTGGCATCGCTTCCAGGTCTTCGAGGCATGGTGTGGGGGGTCCCCTAGCTGAAACCCGGTGTCCTGGACCCATCGGAATCGATGGATTCATGAACGGAGTGACGGTTTGGCTGCTACGGGCATTCTAGTCGAGCACCCCAGGGCCATTCAGGGAAACTTTGGGGATTTCCCTGAGGCCACGAAACCCAAACCGGTGAGCGCACTTGGATTTCATCGGCTCCCACAAGTCCATGTCACCATTGTCGACCTGTCCACGGTGACCACGCATGCCTGGGGCATCTAGATGAGAAATTCCCCCCTTGAGCGAATTTGGAACGGCCTTCACTGAGCAAAACCCTAGCTCCGACAATAGCTCATTGGCACCGCTTCTGAGTCTTCGGGGCACGCTGTGGGGGGTCCCTTAGCTGAAACCCAGTGTCCCGGACCCACTGGAATCGATGGATTCGTAAACAGAGCCACGAATTGGCTATCATGGGCATTCTAGTCGGGCACCCCGGGGCCACAAAATCCAAACCGGTGAGCGCACTTGGATTTCATCGGCTCCCACAGGTCCATGTCACCATTATGGACCTGTCCACGGTGACCACGCATGCCCGGGGGCCTCCGGACAAGAAATGCCCCCCTTGAGCGAATTTGGAACGGCCTTCACTGAGCAAAACCCTAGCTCCGAAGATGGCTTATTGGCACCGCTTCTGAGTCTTCGGGGCATGCTATGGGGGGTCCCTTAGCTGAAACCCGGTGTCCCGAACCCATAGGAATCGACGGATTCGCAAACAGAGCCACGAATTGGCTACCATGGGAATTCTAGTCAGGCACCCCAGGGCCATTCAGGGACACTTTGGGGATTTGCGTCGAGGCCACGAAACCCGAACCGGCGAGCGGACTTGGATTCCGTCGGCTCCCACAAGTCCATGTGGCCATTGTGGACCTTTCCATGGTGGCCATGCACGCCCGAGGGCCTCTAGACAAGAAATGACCCCCTTGAGAAATATTCAAAAGGCCTTCACTGAGCAAAACCCTAGCTCCAGAGATGACACATTGGTACCATTTATGGGGGTTGGCGGCACGTTGTGGGGGGGGCCCTAGCTGAAACCCGGTGTCCCGGATCCACCGGAATCGACAAATTCACGACCGGAGCCATGGTTTGGGCGATCCTGTAAGCATTCATTTTTCAAAAGTGTTTCAAAGGCTCTTGCATCTTGGAAGTGACCAAGAGTATCTTGCAATGTGATAAGTATGGCCTTATCCTTAGTCCTTTCACGAATTTGAGGCCAAATGTAACAACAGAGGAGATACCTGAGTTGTTTCTCCATTGCAGAGTTGTTTGAGGCCGAAAAGGATCTGGCAAGCATTCGTTTTTCAAAAGTGGTTCAGAGGCTTTTGCATCTTGGAAGTGACCAAGAGTATCTTGCAGTGTGATAAGTATGGCCTTATCCTGAGGCCTTTCACAAATTTGAGGCCAAACGTAGCAACATAGGAGAAACTTGAGTTGTTTCTCCATTGTCGAGGCGTTTGAGGCTGAAAATGATCTGGTAAGCATTCGTTTTCCAAAAGTCGTTCAGAGGCTCTTGCATCTTCGAAGTGACTCTATCCTTTATTTTCATGTCCGCTTATACTGAACTAGGTTTTTATTTATATTTTCTTAATGACAGGTTTTACCAACAGGATTCTACTGTGAATTGCGTTTGGTGATAAAGGATTTTACGGTGGATTGTGTTTGGTTACATTTATGGCAACCCCCAAGGAACATATTGAAAAGATAAGGAAAGACAAGTTCTGTGTTGGGGAAAAAGAAAATCCACTTACAAAAGATTTACATCAAGCATTTAAACAATTATTTGTTGAATTATACACTAGGGATGTGCATTTTTTGATGGAGCTGAATCAAGTAATTACTGAGTTACAATTTTAGTTGTCATTTTATAATCTTATATGTTTTCTCTGTTTCCATGGCAATATTAGTGTTTTGTTTTGGGTGCAGAATGTGGAGGACAGTGACTATGAACCACATGTGGAACCTTCATTGGAATTTGTCATTCCAACTAAAGATGTCACTGGCGTAGGCGCTCCTGCAACCTTGATAACTTTTAACAATGAGAAGGGATTTCAGAAACAGAATATTGATTCTATATGCAGGGAAGGTGGTTATATTGGAGAAAAAGGTATAAAACAAGCCATAGAATGACGACCGTGGCTCCGATCGACAAACCGGCAACTCCATTGGATTCAGGACGTTGGGATAGTGCTAGGGGTGCCTCTCTCCTCCGGTCCCATGGCCCGGGTGTCACCTTGTAGGTCCATCTTGGAAACTAGGGTTTTGCTCAGTACGGGAGTGTGCAATTTTTTCACATAGGGTCAACTTTGGAAAATCATCCACTGGGCACTTCTGGCTAGCGTTCCCAACCGAAACCTCCCTAGACACACTTGCAGGACTCCCCGGAACCCGATTTTGTTGCATGGTTGAAGTTCTATGCCCCCGGTAGGTATTCGGTAGGTGTCCTTGAAGGCCTTTTGGATGCAAGATGGGACAAACCGTAGAATGATGACCATGGCTATGATCGACGAACCGTCGAATCCGCTGGATTTAGGATGTCGGGATAGTGTTAGGGGTGCCCCTCTCCTCTGGTCCCCTAGCCCGAGTGTCACCTTGTAGGTCCATTTTGGAAACTAGGGTTTTGCTCAGTAAGGGAGTGTGCAATTCACAGGGGTCAACTTTGGAAAATCATCCATCGGGCACTTATGGCTAGTGTTCCCAGCTGGAACCTCCCTAGACACACTTGCAGGACTCCCCGGAACCCATATTTGTTGCACGGTTGGAGTTCTATGCCCCCGACAGGTATCCAACAGGTGTCCTTGAAGGCCTTTTGGATGCGAGACAGAACGAGCCATAGAATTACGACCGTGGTTCCGATCGACAAACCGTCAAATCCCTTGGATTTAGGACACCGGGATAGTGCTAGGGGTGCCCCTCTCCTCCAGTCCCATGGCCCAGGTGTCACCTTGTAGGTCCATCTTGGAAACTAGGGTTGTGCTCAATACAAGAGTGTGCAATTTTTGCACACGGGGGTCAACTTTGGAAAATAATCCATCGGGCACTTCTGGCTAGCGTTACCAGTCAGAACCTCCCTAGAAACACTTGCAGGACTCCCTGAAACCCGACTTTGTTGCACGGTTGTATTTCTATGCCCCCGACAGGTATCCAGCAGGTGTACCTGAAGGCATTTTGGATGCGAGACAGAACGAGCCATAGAATGACGATCGTGGCTCGGATCGACAAACCGTTGACTCTGTTGGATTCAGGACATTGGGATAGTGCTAGGAGTGCCCCTCTCCTCTGGTCCCTTGGCCTGTGTGTCACCTTGTAGGTCCATTTTGGAAACTAGGGTTTTGCTCAATAAGGGAGTGTGCAATTCTCGCACACGGGAGTCAACTTTGGAAAATCATCCACTGGGCACTTATGGCTAGCGTTCAAAGCTGGAACCTCCCTAGACACACTTGCAAGACTCCCCAGAACCTGGTTTTTTTGCACGGTTGGAGTTCTATGCCCCCAACAAGTATCCAGCAGGTGTCCCTAAAGGCCTTTTGGATGCGAGACGAAACGAGCCATAGAATGATGACCGTGGCTCCGATCGATAAACCCTCAACTCCGTTGGATTCAGGACGCTGAGATAGTGCTAGGGGTGCCCCTCTAATACAGTCCCCTATCCCGAGTGTCACCTTGTAGGTCCATTTTGGAAACTAGGGTTTTGCTCAGTAAGGGAGTGTGCAATTCTTGCACATGGGGGAAAACTTTGGAAAATCATCCACCGAGCACTTATGGCTAGAGTTCCCAGCTGGAACCTCCCTAGACACACTTGCAGGACTCCTCGAAACCTGGTTTTGTTGCACGGTTGGATTTCTATGCCCCCAACGAGTATCCAGTAGGTGTCCCTAAAGGTCTTTTCGATGCGAGACTGAACGAGCCATTGAATGACGACCATGGCTCGGATCGACAAACCGTTGACTCTGTTGGATTCAGGACATCAGGATAGTGCTAGGGGTGCCCCTCTCCTCCGGTTTTATGGCCTAGGTATCACCTTGTATGTCCATTTTAGAAACTAGGGTTTTGCTCAGTACGGGAGTGTGCAATTTTTGCACATTGGGGTCAAATTTGCAAAATCATCGACCGGACACTTATGGTGATGGTGATGATGATGGTGATGATGATGAAGATGTTGATGATGATGGTTATGGTGATGGTGATGAAGATGATGATTATGATGACGAAGAATATGTGATGATGGAGATGTTGATGAGGAACCTAGAGATGACAATGATGATGAAGATGTTGATGATGATGATAATGGTGATGATGATGAAGACGTTGATGATGGTGGTGATGGTGATGGTGGGTGATGATGAAGAAGATGATGATGATGGAGATGTTGATGAGGAACCTAGAGATGACAATGATGATGAAGGTGTTGATGATGATGAAGATGGTGATGATGATGAAGATGTTGATGATGATGGTGATGGTTATGAAGATGGTGATGATGATGATGAAGAAGATGATGATGATGGAGATGTTGATGATGATGAAGACGTTGGTGATGGTGATGGTGATGGTGATGGTGATGGTGATGGTGATGGTGATGAAGATGATGATGGTGAAGGAGATGTTGATGATGGAGATGTTGATGAGGAACCTAGAGATGACAATGATGATGAAGATGGTGATGATGATGAAGACGTTGATGATGATGAAGATGTTGATGGTGATGGTGATGTTGATGGTGATGGTGATGAAGATGATGATGGTGAAGAAGATGATGATGATGGAGATGTTGATGAGGAACCTAGAGATTACAATGATGGTGAAGATGGTGATGATGATGGTGATGATGATGAAGATGTTGATGATGTTGATGATGGTGATGATGATGATGAAGATGATGATGAAGATGATGGAGAAGATTATGGAGAAGATGATGATGACGGAGATGTTGATGAGGAACCTAGAGATGACAATGATGATGAATATGTTGATGATGATGATGACGACGGTGGTGATGATGATGAAGATGTTGATGATGATGGTGATGGTGATGAAGATGATGATGATGATGATGGAGAATATGATGATGATGGAGATGTTCACGAGGAACCTAGAGATGACAATGATGATGAAGATGTAAATTTAACCTGAAGTTTGATTATCATTAGAGCCATATCAAGTAAGAGTATATGTGGAGGGAAACACTTTAAAATGTTCCAACTTAGGATTGTTTGAATGGTGTTGATGTCATCTAATATTATTGTTGTCTCTGTGACATTTATGATGATAATGAACAGAGTACTAAGATTGTATTTTGACTTATTTGTGATCATCTATCTAGTTGACATTCTTATTTTTAGCAAGACATGGGAAGATTGTTTGCATCAATTGTACCTGGCACATATTTGTAGCAATCTGTAGATAAAAGTTGGTCAACGTGAAATACTCATGCAAGCCAACATGCACAGAGCATTGATCATGTGAATATTTCAATTATTGGCAATGGCATTTCGCATTGGAATTTCCTTTCATCTCCTCCCTTCAAACTAAATTTTTTTTCCGTTTTGAATTTTTACATTGCCCTTGACACGAAGTTTCAGTGACAAAATAACCCTTCAGCAATGAAGTTAGACTTAAAAAAATATCATTTAATAATTTTTTTTATTAAATAATAATTCATGGAAGTTAATGTTTGGCCACATGTAATGCAACAAAACAAAACTTTCAATTTGAACACGTTGCATTAATGGTGTAATTGAAATTGTGACATTCAATTCCAATTGACTTGGCTTTAAAGACCAAATAAATATAGTATGCCCTTTATAGAGGCTATTCATTAAAAAACACATTGCTATTGAGACTATACTATGATGTTCTCCCCTTCCTTTGTCAAAAGAAGATTAATAAGGTTGTTTTTCCAAGGTATACATGTTCTGGATTTCTCAACTATTATTGCATGTGAACTTGCACATCCCAAGCTAAAACAAATCTTTCACGGAAGTGGATTTTTCTATGTGAATAGATAAGTGAAAATATTTTAGCAACAAGACCTATAATTTTTAACTTGGAAGTATTGGAAATGTACAAAGTTGGATTGAGAGGCTTGATGGTGATTGCAGTAGTGGGCATGGTATTTGTGAGAATGATGTCGTGATAGTGGAATTAAACATTAAGATTGTGACCCTAGAGCTTGGATCCTATCCTAGAAACACGAGAGCCTAGCCTAAAAACCTTATTTGATAGCGTAAACCCTAGTTTGTATTCTAATCACAATGAAACCCTATTATGTAGCCTAAGATCTAGCCCTAAATTATAATACATATAAAAATTAAATCATTTTCATTGTACATGTATATCCATGTGCATACATTTGAATCCAAATCACTATACACATATATGCATAGTATCTCATCTATATACCAAGGGTCCATCATCAACTAGAAAACCATTGTACCTAGCACCAGATACCTAATTTAGAAACCTAATGGTTGAAATTGGTTGTACCATGAAAATTTTTATATGGTGGATATGCACACCTATGACAACCTTCTCAATGGATGGCAAACCTAATATTATCATAACATTAGTAAAGCTTAGTCCAACATGTAGTAATGCTTACATGTTCTAGTGTTGATGGCACACTAATGGATGCATGCAACTTGATGAGGGTGTATGTGTGACTCCATTGATGTAATGCAAGTCCTAAATGTATTTAACAAGTGTCTGAGTGTCCAATAGATTAATTAGGATGTCCTAATACCCCTCAATCCCTTCCAGACAGAATTCGAAATCATTTGGGGTATTGGGGTAACAAGTTGGTGTGTTGAGATGGATATAGCCTCAAAAATACACCTCATAGTAGTCATTTATTGTAATGTCAACTATATGTGTTTAAGTCAACGTGTCTACATAATATTAGATCACTATCACATAAGGATAAATTAAGGAAGTCCTAATTGTAAATGGTAGTGGATGTGATGGTCATCAAATCAAAGGTGGCTATATCCATGAGTGAGAGTTAATGAGCTAGCTATACACTGTGCTCAAGGTTGTCCTATTTGTATGGTGACAATTGATTAAGAAATGATTCCATAACTTGGTTATTAATTTGTTGCATGATCTTAAGTAGACAAAATGGTCAATATAAATACTAGTGACAACATTTCATTATGTAGAGTATGGACATTTGGATCTCATTATGTAGAGCTATTAAAAATCATGTTGGATCTCATTTTAACCTTTTGACAACAATGGCCATTTTCTATTTTTAAGTATTCTTTTCCTAGTACTCAAGTTCCCAATATATATCTTATGTGCCATGAGGTGTGATTTTTCCATCCATTTATTCTGTTTGTTTTTAGATTAATTCCCACACGTGATTTTGTTTCAGTTAGCCTATGTTTATAATGTTTTATTAACATAGATACCATTACAAGATTTTACATGTGGAAAGATAAACCAAGCTGAACTATGATATCCAACTTCTCTTCTCAGATCTAGGTAAGCTTCAGGTTGGTTCACATTATCAACTAATGCATGGACATCATTGGTACCAAAACTTAAGACCGCATGCCATGGATGGATAGAAAAAAAAAAATTAGACAACATCACATCATGATACACACAACACGAGACAATAACATTAGACAACAAGATACTAATATAGACAGCATCGATGTAGATCACATAACTGAAAAATCCATGTACATACGGGCTACAAAACTCATCCAAACATATACAATTTCTGGCAAATAGTGGAACATGGTTCCCAATGTACATACAATGACAACTTATGCCCTATAGAAAATGCGACAACTCATGCCATAGATCCAAAATACACGGCAACTCGTGCCGTAGATACAAAGTACATGGAAACTAATGCACAAAAGTGCCACATCATGGCTAATGTACATAACATGGTGTGTCAAGCATTGTGACCACCCCCGTCACTCCTAGGCGCATATCCAAAGTTGATCTTCCTACTCTTAGAGCTACTAGTGCCTCAGGTCTTGCTCCATCTAGGAGTAGACCATCTCTCCGGGCTCTGGAACAAATGATATAAGATACCGTCATTTTCAAGCATTTGCAACATTTACCACATTTATCAAACAAATGTAGAATTTGAATCTTAAATAAATCACCTCGGATGCGAGTGGGAAACGTGAGGCAGGTGTCCTAGATCTACGGAGCCTCTCAGCAATTCCATCCTACAACATTTACAACAATCATTTCATTGAAAAGTAATAATTGCTTAAATTAATTTTTGTTAATGCATCAAAATATTTTCATAAATTAGCTTGATTCTCACCATGAACACCTCCGACGATGGACATGGCTGGGCTTCTGGGCTAGTAGGTGGAGCAGATGGCTGGACAACCAGCTCCAATGTAGTCATGGGGGGGGGGCGCAGATGTAGTTGCGGCCACTACAGTTGCAACCACTGGAGATGCAGATGAGGATACTGGAAGAGTAGATGCCACAATAGTGGCGGGAAGTGGGGAAGATATGGTGGGAGAAGACATGGTGGTATGGGGTGGAGGAGGACGTCGTGGATGATGAACCCTGTCGGTTGTACAATAGAGGGTATCGAACCAAAAGGGATAGGGGGGATGTTGAGGGATGGTGCATGGGAGGGCAGTCCTGCATAGAGGGAGGAGGATGGACGGAAGGGAGGTTGTGGACGAAGAGGGGAAGATGGAAGGAAGGGGGGTGTAGACGAATGGGGGAGGATGGATAGACAGGGGGGCGTGGATAAATTTGGGAGGATGTATAGACGAGGGGGCGTGGAGGAGTGGGGGAGGATGGATGGAGGGGGGAGTATGCCCAGAGAGGGGAGGCTAGATGGAAGGGAGGGGGTGGAAACATATGACTAAAATGGGGACCTGCAGCTATTGGTGGCACCTACATATACATTTGTAATATCACAATTTAGTAAACAAACAATAAATTAAACCATAGTAAGTCGTAACAATTCAAATTAAAAGTGTTCTTTTAACTACACATTGTACCTGTGTATATGGTGATCTACCAATCCCTGGCGGGGATGGTTGATCACCATAGTCAGGGAACACCTGTGGACACCAAAGTGCATGCATGTTATGAACATGTTAAACAAGTCATTATTTAGGCAATCAAGATATTCAAAAACATTGTACGAACTATCAACGTGTATGCCATAAATATAAATACTTAAGTAATATAAATGCCATAAGTAATAACAATATTGTGTGAGGTACTGAAAATACCTCCATGTGAGGTGTCGCAATTTCAGTTGCAGCTGCCATTGTTGCATCTAGGTTGGGAGATCCTACGTTCTCCCATGTTGGTGTCTCAGCTCTAAATAACTGTACATTGAAATAATAGTTTAAGTCAAACAAAAATACTTTAAAAATAATTTACAAGTTATCAAGTGATGATTGAAAACACATTAAAAAAATTACTGACCTGATCCATATAACAGCCCTCGATCGGGCCAGGGAAAGTGTGCCCACAATGGGGACAAAGATGTGGCATTGTCCCCATCGAACTGGAATGCCCAACATGTCTACCACCGGTCACAGATCTATCCTGGCCCTATCGTGAAGGACCTGCACCTGAATCTCTATCAAGGTCAACCAGCCTCTCCATTGTAGTCGCTGCTACAAAGGAGATGTGTCTGAGGACTACACGTGCAACATTCCTCATTGCCACCTCGATTTGATCAAGTCTGTGGGGTAACTGAGGTGGCTGGGGAGAGGGGTTGGGCTCGCGCTTGGGAGGTGGTGGCCCTCTCAGTGGGTTCCTCCTGGCAGTAGGTCGATCTTGGGCAGAACCACACCCAACACCCTGGAACTCGGTTATGTCAAAATAGTTGACATGTAAACCGAGGAATAACTCAGCCCACAGTCGGCGAAGGAAGTACTATGGAACCTCCTTATTATTGCAGGGAGGTTTATCATACACCATGAACCACCTCTGCATCCAATTGTCCCTCCACGGTTTGTAATGACACCAATCCATGCAGACACGTGGATTTATAGTGTTCGATGGTTGATTTGTTTTTGGATCGGTGAACATATTGTATAATTGGGCTTTTGTAATGTTCAAATCTTTTATTTCTTCCTTATAAATGACCATGGAGTAATACTCCTGTACCCTAGCTCTAAATTCAGACATGTCTGTCAATTGGCGATGTGCATGGATGAGGGAATCAATTGAGCTCTCAATTGACGTGGAAAGAGACAATCGAGATGGTTCCCCCGAGTTTCTTAGTTATCGAGTGTGCACTCTCATTTCATTTACATAATGGTTAAGGTCATCTTGTTCAACATTTGGTTGGGGGTTTTGGTTTTCTTCAGCATTGGGTCCAAGGTTTGGGTTTTCTTGTGTTCCACCGGACTCCGGGTTAACATTTTGTTCACTCATTGTCTCGGTTTACAATCTGCAATTGAGAATTGGTCCATTGTTTTAAAAATTTGGGAATTATTAACAATTTAATAAACAAAAAAAATCAAAAAATTGACATAAAGAATGAATAAAATGACAAACAATTTTGAAATTACCTATCCAATCGACGTGTTGATGAGTTGGTGGATCGATTTGGGGGGTTTTGGAGTGGAAATGGCCTCCTTTGGTCGTTGTAGTCACGCACATGCAGAGGGAAGTCATGCTCTCGGATCCAATGAAAAGAATGGGGAATTCAGCTCTGGTTTTTTTTTAACAGGAGCGCGTGCGTGCCCCTAAGCGCGCACGTGCCAAGCATGTGCACGTGCCTCGGTTTGGTACTGAACCTAGAAGCGTGTGCGTGTTGCCTTAGGTGCGTGTGCGTAGTTGTTTTATTTCCGCTAGTGCATCCCCGTTGCAACGGTTTTGGGGAGCAACTTTGTGCGCCCCGCCCTATAAACAACTATTTTTGAGTCGATGACTAATAGTAGTCAATTTCCACTATCTTATAGCTTGACTAACTTAGTCATATTTCACTTAGTCATTAATTGGTTGACTTATTAGTCATTGATTTATTCATTGATAGTCATTGATTTAGTCACTGATTTACTCACTAATTTAGTCATTGATTTAGTCATTGATAGTCACTGATTTAGTCATTGATTGCCATAATTAATGACCAAATATACGACTAACTAAACTACTAGATGATAATATATTAATGACTAAGCTAAATACAACTAAACATTAGTCACGCTATAAGATATTGAAAATTATCTACTAATAGTCGTATATATGCGAATTTAGTCATTTTCTTAGTCACTAATTAATGATAGGGTATGGAGGAATCGAGCTACCAATCTCCTGCCTATAATTAGGCAGGTGCTCTACCATTGAGGTAGCACCCTTTAAGAAGTTGTTATTGCTTGACAATGATGATATTCAAACAAATTTTGCATCATTCAAGCATACAAAATAATTATTACCAAGTTACTATAGATCCATAATGGCTTACCTTGTACTAGTCTTTCAACTGCATTTATTAAGTGCAAATATATTTTTGCAATTAATAAAAGAAGTTGAAGAAATTGAAGGACTAGTACAAGATAAGCCATTATGGATCGATAGTAACTTGGTAATCATTATGTTGTATGCTTGAATGATGCAAAATCCAAAAATCCCATAAATTTATAGGAATGACAAGCATGCATCCATTGTTAAACTATCTACCGAATCATCTAGAGTCATGCCAATATATCTGAATTTGACTGAAAATTCATAAGTAACTTGAATATAATGGTGGATGATTCCATGGAAAGGAGAATTTCATTTTATATAGAAGCAAAGGATGAGCAAATGGTGTCCCAAACTCATCTTCCTCCAATGTGGGCCAGGCCACCATCTGCTGTAAAATGAACACAGGTGCATGTTTCTCTCAAGTTCCATGAACATCTTACACAACCTTCAAATACTTTCAATCATATTTGGATGTCCATCTTAACTTCAAAGGACCAAAACTTGAACTAGTAAATTTGGAATATTTAAAATATATGTGCAAAAAATCTCCACATATAATAAACCAATACATCGTTTACTTATTGTGTGATATTAGAATGGATGGACATATTGTTAGACAACATTTGGAGAGTTTTTATAAGATTTGGATGTTCTCCTAGGATGTATATGCCCATCCTAGGAAAAAGTAACCTCTAAAATATTTTTTAAAAATCAGATAGAAATTTTGGAATCAACAAGATAGGATCCCTTGTAATTTTCTTTAGACTCCAATGGAGAAACTCATTACCCAAAATGTATATAGAATAGTAAAAAGAAATATACTACTAATTCCATTTCACATCAAGAAGAATGGGCATTATCTCTAAGTACTCTTAGCCACTAGATAAATGGAAATGAAATATTAGCAACAATACCTTTGAGTTTGCTTGCTGACAAGAAGGATGAATACTTATGTGATCATTTTATTCAGAGGTGACTTAAACAACCACTAACCTGCAATCAAAGCAAGAAACCATGTTCAGATTGATATATAAATAAAATAAAATAAAAGTTAAAGACAGACTATGTCAATCCCACTATCATATATACCTCAAAAGAAAACTAGCAAATCTCCCACAACTGTTCAACTTTGTCCAAAATGCCCACATGGAATGCCACTGTTTAAACAAAACAAAAATAAATTGAAAACATGAAAGTAGTAATTTACTCTACCTGTCTATTGGATGCAGAGTCCCATAACTGTACAACAAAATTAGTCAAGCACATGCAATAAAATTATAAATGGACAAAAAGAAGAAAACAATGAGGTTTAGACCTTCCTTTATATACTCAGATATATATTATGATCAGACTTTGTCTCTTAGGAGACAAGTCACTAACGAAACAATTGACATAACTGAGAGAGAGAGAGAGAGATAGGTAGTTGTAGGGCAGTGTGAGAAAAATTCAGACCTCAAGGTATTAATCAAAATAGTCTAGAAATGAGGATGAACTTTCAATCCCATTGCTACAATAAATGGCAGTCTTGTAGGACAGTCATAAATCAAACAAATAGAAGCTCCTTTCAAATGTGCAGAGGCAGCCTTAACCCACACTCTAGCACGTCCATTAGACTGCGACACACTTCCATACATAGTAGTATCCTCAAGGAGGCTGAAAAGGAGCACAAAAAACCTCTATAAAGTCTAAACAGGCTTGGCATGCTGCAGTAGGCTGAACAAGAACCACAACGGCTCTTGTAAAGGTCATGGTAGGCACCAACAACAATACACTCACAGAAAATACCTCAGAACAATCAACATACCACAAATTGAGTAAAGGAATCCCAAGGAACAATCATGGTTTAGTCTAGCAGACTCAACAAAGGTCACAACCCAGCTTAGCAACCCCAAAAAGGTCATGACTTAGTCCAAACAGCTCACTGAGGTCATGACTCTGTCCAAACATCCCACATAGGTCATGGTTCTGTCCAAACAACCCAAAGAGATCATGGTTCTTTCCTAGCATAGGTCACGGCTCAATCCAAGAAATCCCACAAGGTCACGGCTCAATACTAGCAACCTCAAAGGTCATGGTAGGCACCAACAACAATGTTACACTCGCAGAAAATACCTCAAAACAATCAACAGACCACATATCGAGTCAAGGCATCCCGAGGAACAGTCATGGTTCAGTCTAGAAGACTCAGCAAAGGTCACAACACAACTTAGCAGCCCAAAAAAGGTCACGGCTTAGTCCAAACAGCTAGCATAAGGACCAATAAGGTTCAACACAAGATCAAAGGTCAACAAGAGTGGTCATTACAAAGTGGGGAGACAACCCTTTCACCCACAAGACTAAGTTGTACCATCAAATTATAGAAATAACCCTTTTACCCACAAGACCAAGGTGTACAATCAAGGTGGGGAAACAACCCTTTTACTCACAAGACCAAGGGTCAAACTTTTATCTTCTCTCTTAAGGTATATATTCCATAGTTGTTCCCTACAATAACAATAAGTTTTATCATCACCGTATAAGGAAGGTCCAAACTATGAAACACTTCGAGTGACTGCAATACAACATATATAACATAATTTTCATTTCTTTCAACTTAACACTCCCAAAGGTCCCTGTGTTAATGTTGAAGCATCCAAGGACAATAAATAACAGCAGTAGTAATAAATTAATGAACAAGTTAGACTAGCATACGTAAAGGATAAAAAAATGTGGTTTAGACCTTCCTTTATATACTCATATATATATTATGACCAGACTTTGTCTCTTAGGAGACAGGTCCCTAACGAAACAATGGACATACCTGAGAGAGAAAGAGATAGGTAGTTGTAGGGAAGAGTTGGACAAATATAGACCGCAAGGTATTAATCAAAACAGTCTAGAAATGAGGATGAACTTTCAATCCCATTGTTGCTATAAATGATAGTATTTTAGGACAGTCATACACTAAGAAAATAGAAGCTCCTTTCAAATGTGAAGAGGCAGCCTTGACCCACACTCTAGCATGTCCATCAGATTGTGGCACACTTCCATACATAGTAGCAGCCTCAAGGAGGCTGAAAAGGAGCACATAACAATAAAGGTAAGTCATCATGACAAAAGGGTCAATTTACCACTCTAGGAGAGGGAGGCGCTAGCACAAGGAACAACAAGGTTCAACACAAGGTCAAAGGTCAACAAGAGTGGTCATAACAAAGTGGGAAGACAACCCTTTCACCCACAACACCAAGGTGTACAATGAAGGTGGGGAAACAACCCTTTTACCCACAATACCAAGGGTCAAACTTTTATCTTTTCTCTCAAGGTATATAGTCCATAGGTGTTCCGCACAATAACAATAAGTTTTATCATCATCGTATAAGGAAGGTCCAAACTGGATAGATTTTATTCCTGTACATGCAATAAAATTATAAATGGACAAAATGAAAAAACAATTGTTATCACATACAAGTTGATGTTCGGGTACACAGGGTACTACCAAAGGACCGAACACCAAGAGCAACCACTTCACACAAACAGATCACAAATCAACACACTGATGTTTTGACGTGGTTTAAACCCTCTTGAGGGAAACACTCCACGGCCTCGGCCAAATAGCTTCTACGGGACAATTTATTATGCAAAGAAAGAAAGTTACAAATGAGCTTCTCATAATCGATCAACTAAACAATGACCATCCATGCTCTTTAAATAGAGATCATGGACCAATCGGGTGTTAAGCCACGGATCAAGGTTAGGTTTGATCTAAGAGAAGTTGAGCCGTCGGATCACTCTATGTCAGAAACATATCGTGACCGTCGTATTAAGTATTTACAAATGCATACTAATGCATACTAAAGAAACACACTATCCCTAACGGATATATTACACAAGTTGATCTTAACTAACTCCTAAGTGTCTAAATATCCTAACATCCCCCCTTAAGAACAACTTGGGATAGGATTGAAGGATTTACAAAAGTGACACTATTAGGAGAAGGAAGGAGGCATTAGAGCCTATCCCCCCTTAATGACAAGTTCCTGAACTCCTAACATAGATCGAAGTTTAGAAAACTTCGCTTCTGTAAGAGACTTGGTGAAGATGTCTGCAACTTGATCATCTGTAGGGCAAAAGAGCACTTCAAGAACACGATCATGAACAAGATTTTTGATGAAGTGCATATGTAGCTCAATGTGTTTTCTACGTTGATGTAGAACTGGATCTTTGGCAAGCTTGATGGCACTTTGATTGTCGCACCAAAGTGGAGTAGGCTGCTGCTGCTCGAATCCAAACTCTGAAAGGATCTGTTGAAGCCATAAAGCTTCCTGACTGGCATTAACTGCTGCTCGATATTCTGCCTCTGCTGAAGAAAGAGCAAGAGATTGTTGTTTCTTACAAGCCTAAGTAATAGGTCCAGATCCCAGACTGAAAACATAACCTGCAGTAGACTTCCGATCATCAGGATCACCGGCCCAATCTGAATCAGTGAAACCAACCAACAAAGGTTTCCCCCCTGTACTGTAATGAATCCCAAACTGAACTGTACCTCGAATATATCGAAGTATTCTTTTAGCTGCTTTCCAGTGACTTTCATGAGGTGTCTTCATATAACGGGCAACACGACCAACGGCAAAGGAAAGGTCAGGATGGGAATGAGTCAAGTATAAGAGACTACCAACAAGCTAACGATACAGGGTGGCATCGACTTCAGGTGAAGTACAAGTGGCAGAAAGTTTGACTCCAGACTGGAAGGGAGAAGGGGCTGGTGTACAATCTTCCATGTGAAAGTGACGAAGAAGGTCACAAGCATACTTAGACTGAGAAAGAAAGATTCCTTCTTTGGTTTGCAGGACTTGGAGACCAAGAAAATAATGCAAATGTCCTAAGTCTGACATTTCAAAAGTTTGTTTAAGACTAGATTTCACATGGATTATAAGCTTAGGGTCACTACCAGTAAGAATAAGGTCATCAACATATAGAACAAGTATGATGAGATGGTTTCCTATTTTCTTGGTATAGACATTGGGGTCAGAATGGCATCTAGAAAAACCAGTGTCAAGGAGAAAGTTATCCATTTTGGCATACCAAGCTCTAGGAGCTTGCTTAAGGCCATATAAGGATTTCTTAAGGCGGCAGACAAGGCTAGAGTTATTCTGAACATAGCCAGGAGGTTGTTCCATGTAAATTTCCTCCTGTAAATCACCATGTAAGAAGGCAGACTTGACATCCATTTGATGGACTTCCCAGTTGTGTAAGGCTGCAAGGGAAAGAACAAGGCGGATGGAGTTCATTATTGTGATAGGAGAAAAGGTTTCATTGTAGTCAATCCCTTCAACCTGGGAAAAACCTTTGGCAACTAACCTTGCCTTAAGTCTTTCAACACTTCCATCTGATGCATACTTAGTTCTGTAGACCCATTTACATCTGACAAGTTTTCTTCCTTTTGGAAGAGGTACAAGATCCCAAGTATCGTTCGCCATTAAGGAACGATATTCTTCATCCATGGCTGCATCCCAATCTGGATTCCCTGAAGCTTCTGCAAAAGTTTCTGGATCATGATTCTCGGAACCTTGAGCCAAAAGAGAAGAGGCTCGCTGAAACTGAGAACGTGTTTGACGTTGATCTCTAAGATCACCGGTAAGATCACCAGCTGCTTCACATGTTGAACGGACCCATAGAGGAAGCACTTGTGCTGGTGCAACTGGAGGAACATGAGCAGGAGGAGGTGGATTTTCATCCTCACTGTCATCATCAGAAACTGGAGTTGGAAACCTGTCAAGGAAGTTGGAAGAAGAAGAAGAAGGCACAAACGCCGAATCAGGCTCGCAGGCCAAAGATGGCACACTCACCGAGTTAGGCTCGCAGGCCAAGATATTTTCATCAAATTTAACATCTCTTCTAATGATTATATCATGAGAATGTGGTTGAAGAAGTCTATAACCTTTTACATCTTCAGAATATCCAACAAATATGCACTTTTCACTTTTAAGCTGCAATGCTTTCCGTTTTTCATCCGGAATGTGAGCCCATGCTTCACTACCAAACACACAGAAGTGACTTACATCAGGTTTAGTTTTACTCCATGCTTCTTCCGGTGTTATACCTTGTAATGCTTTAGTGGGGGTGCGATTAACTATGTAATTTGCACAATTAATGGCTTCAACCCAAAATTGAAGACTTAGTCCCTTAGATTAGATCATACAATTAGCCATTTCTTTTAAAGTGCGGTTCTTCCGCTCAGCTACACCATTTTGTTGTGGTGTATATGGAACCGTGTGCTGTTGTTGGATGCCTTGTTCAGTGCAGAAAGTAGTGAACTGTTTGTTAACATATTCTCCTCCATTGTCAAATCTTAACTTAATAATTTGATGACCAGATTGTTTTTCAACAAGGGCCTTGTAGGCCAAGAACATGTTAAATACTTCGCTCTTAAGTTTTAGTAAATAAACCCAAGTGCGTCTGGTGTAATCATCAATAAAAGTTAAGAAATATTTGAAACCAGAAAAGGAAGCATATGGAAGAGGACCACACAAGTCACTATGCACAAGCTCCAAGGGAACCGAGGCGTGCCAAGAGGCACGTTTGTCAAAACTGTCCCGATGATATTTTTTGAGTACACAACCGGAGCAAACACCATTCCTGCAAGATACCATCGGAAGACCTGTCACCATATTTTCTTTACATAGTTGTTGCAATGAACGATAATTTAAGTGACCAAATTGCTCATGCCAAATTTTGCTCAAGTTATCACTATGAGCAACAAAAACTGAAGGGAAAGGTGATGACCCAAAGTTGTTAAACTTGTACAACCTGGTAATATCATCAACAATTCCGGTAGCTAGGACCTGTTGAGGATCTTTAAAATCCTTGATTACAACTTGGTGAGGTGTAAAGGTCACAGTTTTACCTTCACCAGAATGAGTGATCTGATAGACTGATAACAAATTGTAGAAAATTCTTGGAACACATAGTACATCACTAAAATGACCATTATCTACTGGAACTGTTCCAGCTCCTACAACACTTAGAGATCTATCATCACCAACAAATATTTGTTTGGTGTTACATTCATGCATAGTAGAAAAGATGGCTTGATCCTTAGCCATATGATAAGATGCTCCAGAATCAATGAGCCATTCATTTGAAGTAGTAGAAGAAGATGCATTATAAGAATAACCAGAAGCACAAAGTGCATGTCCATGAGAGAAAGATTCTGAAGACGAATCTAGGCTGATGTGGTGCTTCTTCATTGCTGCTTCCAAGGCTGCCATCTTCTTGAAACACTTAGATTCATCATGATTATCTTTCCCGCAATAGTTGCAACGACGCTCAGTCTTCTTGCCTTTTGGCTTGGATCCTTTGTCATTTTTTAAAGAAGGAGCTGACTGAGAGGGTTTGGGACCCTTGTTTGACTTATTATTGCGAAAATTTTGTTTCTTGGGAGGCTTGGACTTTTCTTTCTGTTGGGACAATAAGGCTTTCCCAGATGTATCTACATTGTTGATTATTCCAAGATGAATGAGTTTATCTTGTTCTCTAATCAGGGAATCACAAAAGGATTCAAGACTAGGCTCTTGATAGCTAGCTACATTCAAGGATGCTTTCATGGAGTAAAATGTAGATACAAAAACAGAATATGCAGGTCCAAGTTTGGAAAGAATATGATAAATGCACTGTTTGTCTTCCCTCTCAATCTTACATTCTGCACATAAGAGTTTAAAAGTTTTGTACTTAGATAAATAATCTTGAATGCATGAAAAGTCACTTGGATTTAAATAAATCAACTCATTTTCGAGTTGATGACCTCGAATTTCATTGTGTTTACCAAACACAGTTTCCAACTTGTCCCAAGCAGCATTAGGTTCATCAATTTCAGATATGTGGAATCGCAAATCAGTAGAGATTGACATCCCAATTAATCCACGAGCTTCATCACATCTATTTGCCCATTTTATTTTCTTATCATCATCAGTGGGTTCTTTTTCTTTCCATGTTGTAATTCTGAAAAGTCCCCTACTTCGTAGAACATCCTCCATACGAGATTTCCATGAGAATTAGTTGGAACTATTAAGTAGAATATCACAAGGGGCGGCCATATTTGTAAATTAATGGCTGTAAAAGTAGAAACCAATAGTCTGGATGTGAAGAGCTTGAAAAAATAGGCGGTTTCAAAAAAAAGGCACTGAAAACTAACTCTGTATGATGAAGTTATGCTTTGAACAAAGAAACTGTTGAAGATGTCCCCAATAGTGACGTGGCAGCTAGAGAATGTCCAGCAAAAAAAAGAACCCCCCTCTTCCCAAGATAAACCTTTTGACAATCACTTTACAAGAAAGTTGCTTTAAGTGAACCACTTTTGTAAAATAAGTGATTTAACTTTTACAATGATATTACTTTTAAATAGTGCAACAATAAATAAAAAACTTAAGTGACTCACTTGTATTTTTATTTTTTATTATTTAAGTGAGATGCACTTTTACAATAAAGTAAATTGAAAATAGAAATTGCATGCACTTTTCTTTTAAAAGTAACTTCCTAAGACTTGAACTCAAGACCTATTAAGGAATAAAGCAACATTTGAACCAAGTGAGCTAGATTAAAAGGTATGTAAAATATGGGAATGAGGAAGGGGGCTCTTTTTTTTTTTTTTTTTACTTTACTCTTCTTGCTCGGTTTGCGTGCTTGCCCTTTTTCCTGCAAAACATAGCACAAATCGAAACAAAAAAAAAATTTCCACACTTGTGGAGTTAGATCTTGTTAGCTTGCCCGGAAAGTCTATGTTTTCTCTCTGTTTCTGATTTGCCGAGATCGCGCAAAGTGCACGGCAAAGAGCATACGCAGCCGAAAAAACCCTTTCCCTTTCTGTTTCTGATTTGCCGAGATCGCTCAAGGTGCAAGGCAAAGAGCATACGCAGATGGGAAAGCAACAATCCGAACCAAAAAAAATCTAACAGTAAAAAAAATGAAATATGAGATTTTCCTTTTCAAAAAATGAAATAAAAAAAATGCATCACTGTAACATTATACCTTCAAATCTGATGAAATACGCGTTTCTGGAGCAACCGGGAACCGTTTTCGATCAAACGAAAACTATTTCCCAATGGAAACGATGCTCCGGACGCAATGGAACACCTCCCACATCCCAGAAATGCACAGAAATACCAGAACTAGAAACCCTTTCGAGTTTCGGCAACAACAATTCAAGATCTAGATCATAACCGAAAGCGGCACTTCATAAAAGCTCTGATACCATGTTCGGGTACACAGGGTACTACCAAATGATCAAACACCAAGATCAACCACTTCACACAAACAGATCACAGATCAACACACCGATGTTTTGACGTGGTTTAAACCCTCTTGAGGGGAACAGTCCACGGCCCCGGCCAAATAGCTTCTACGGGACAATTTATTATGCAAAGAAAGAAAGTTACAAATGAGCTTCTCATAATCGATCAACTAAACAATGACCCTCCATGCTCTTTAAATAGAGATCATGGACCAATCGGGTGTTAAACCATGGATCAAGGTTAGGTTTGATCTAAGAGAAGTTAAACCGTCGGATCACTCTATGTCGAAAAAATATCGTGACCGTCGGATTAAGTATTTACAAATGCATACTAATGCATACTAAAGAAACACACTATCCTTAACGGATATATTACACAAGTTGATCTTAACTAACTCCTAAGTGTCTAAATATCCTAACAGTTGATTCAACACTTTGGTAAGAATTTTAGTTGTAAAAAATATATATGCTATGGTGGATGATTCCATGGAAAGGAGAATTTCAGTTTATATAGAAGCAAAGTATGAGCAAATGGTGTCCCAAACTCATCTTCCTCCAATGTGGGCCAAGCCATCGGCCACGGCTCTGTCAAAACATCCCACAAAGGTCATGGTTATGTCAAGCATGGACAACATACCAAGTTTCCCTCCACCTTATGTTCTCCATTATATTTCACTTGATGAATAAGATGGAAATACAAATCATTTTGGGAAATCCACATATATTTTTGGTATTCAATTATCATATGCCTTTATTGTCAAAAGTAAAAATATCAATTTGATAATCAAAAAAATTTATTTCATGGAAACCATTAAATGTCAAACAATATGTTTATAGCTGATGGCTACAACTGCATGCACTAAATTCCAATCTGAATTTATTTCTCAACAGAAAAAAGTTGATATATGATAGAGCATGCAATGGTTGCTTCCTTTTGCATGGGCACAATGTGATCCCAGCAGACCAACTAAAAAAGCCATTCCCAAATAAAAAAAACATGTACAATTCACTATAAAATCACACTTAAATTTCTCACATAATAAGATCATCAATTAATTAGACTTAAGTATGCACAATCATCCATATGAGGGCTACAGTGTGCATATGTACAAACAAAACTAAAGGAAGCATCAAATGGTTTAGTGCACTATATAAACATTGGTAATCAATAGACATCAGCTAAGAAACTTTGTCTTCTCACACAAACATTTTTTCTACTCATGCATTACCAAGAAACTACCCAAGTGACCCTTATATGTGATAAAGTTGATATTGAAAAAACCCGATTCAGATGATTCCCCTTCTTATCTAAAAGAATGCCTCTCAATATCCAAGATGATACTTATTCTCGATATTGCTACAAAGATTTATCTATGTTCATACTATACCCCAAAAGGACCACGAGTCTAAAGACATCTAATCAAAGGAGGAGCAACAAATGAAGGTGAATGTAGTGGTAAGAAGAAGAGATCAAGATGGGCTTCCAAAGAACCACAAATTTCAATGCTAGCAAATGAAGGTGAATGTAGTGGTTAGAAGAAAAGATCAAGATGGGCTGCAAAAGAACCAAAATTTCCAATTCAAGGTCAAATAGAACTTCTAGATTTTACGAAGAAGTTAGTTGATGTATACCCTATAGTGCAGTAACTAAGTATTAAGCTCTCTCTTATCAATCAGAGACTTCAGACTGGAAATGTTATTGTTGAATCAGAGGATGGGAAAATATATCCATCACCAGAGCCTCAATATAACAACTTGGGGTTTAGAATAAACACAAGGGATTTTAGAGCCAGAGAAAATATTCTTCGGGAAAGAGAAATGATATATGCAAGGTTGAGTGAGAAACTCCCTGCTTTTAGGACACGAGGGCATTGATGGAAAAGAGGGGGTTTGGGATTCCAATGTAATCCTCTCAATAACTGGATTTTACAAATGATTATAAGTCATGGTTAGTTGGAGGCTTGGAAAACCCATAAAATCAAAATGTTGGAATATTACCTAGGAAGGTGTCTATTGAAAAGAGTGGGTCTCGGCTTCCAGGACAGCCCACTCAACCACTCGGTCTTACAGATAGTTATATCTCATGGTTAGCTAGAGGCATGGAACACCCAAAAAATGTAAATGCTGGAATAGAACCTAAGATAAGGAAGGTATCTATTGAAAAGAGTGGATCTGGGCTTCCAAGGAAGTCCACTCAATCACTGGGTCTTACAGACAATATTGGAGCCTTGCAACATCCAGAAAGTGGGAAAGATGGAATATGCCCCAAGATAAGGAAGGCATCTTTGGAAAAGAGTGGTTATGGGCTTCCATGACAGACCATTCAACCATTAGGTCTTAGAGACGGTTATATGTCATCATTAGCTGAAGGCTTGGAACACATATCTAATGGAAGTGTTGGAATAGGACCTGATATAAAGAAGGGTGGTGGATTTGTGACCTCTTCCATACAACGTACTCATCCATATGTATACAGCCCTTATGCTTTACATGTCGGTGTGGATTCTAGTTTTGGCATTCCTTCCTTTTCCCATATGGGTTTGGGACCTCATTTAGAACATAGTCATGGTAAAGAAACTGATCACTCAAATGTTCACGTGGGATGTCTTCCTCCTACCATGGATGAAGAACAACTGATTAATCTGTTCTCTTCTTTTGGTAGAATAGTTGAAGACAAATTCATCAGGGACTATGTGAATGGTTCAAGCAAAGGTTATGGTTTTGTAAAATTTGATGGCATCAATTGTGTTGTTCAAGCTACTGCACATATGAATGGTTACATGTTGGAAGGAAAAATTTAGCTGTAAGGGTGGTAGGACAACTTCCTTCTGGATCTAGGGTGGGACCTGCAAAAGGTCTTTACACTTTTGATAAGAAACCACCAAGATTTCCAATCCATTCTGGTGATTATGCACATCCATCATGGAGTGGTCCAGCTAGGCTCGTATCATCACTGCCTTATAATTCGTATTCCGATAAAAATGGTTCTGGTATAACATCCCATAGTGTCAATCCTTTGCAGGGAGCTACTTTCAATAGTCTGCCAGCTAATTCATATTGCACATATGGTCCCTATCAGATGCCACTACACTCTGCAGAAACATTTAGTGGCATGCAAGGGCAACCTAAACCTCAATTATTGCTAGGAAATGTGCATGATTCCTCAATGTCAAAACTAAATATCCATTCAGATGATGATATGACCCATTTTTCTCCAAACCAAGCTAGGATTACTACATATCAACGTTATGTACATCCATCAATTCCATCAGATAGTGCATGTTCTGAGTCACCATCATGAGGTTCATTAATGGGAGGTTTGGTTACTCCTCCTTCGTCTTCTAGCCTTTTTTCTTCTGGATATCAGAAGAAAGTTGTGGAATTGGAATATAAAAGGTTTTTAGTTGAAATGGGGCCGTGACATTAGAACATTTCAAGGCTAGATAATATTTTATTTTAAGACTAAAATTTGAGCTTCTATATCCTACAAATAATTAATCTCTAATGACCGTATACAAGGTAAATTTCCTTCACTGTCTACTTTTGAATTTTTACGAGCATAAGAAAGCTATGATTTAGTTCAACCAGGATACACATTTGTGTACAGTTGGAAACTTAGCAACATCCGAGGTACTAGAGAAAAGGACATTCAAGGTTGTTGATGAAGGCCACCTACTTTGTAGTGTGTTGAAAGGTGCCTCTAATTACCTTCAATACATCTTGGAACTGCACCTACTCGTTGACAAAATTGTTCTGATGCTTCTGCAGTTACAGTACATGTATGAAGTTGCTTTGGATGATGTTGAATTTGGGTTTCTAGAACTAAACCACTAAGAGTCTTGTTTTATCTTGGCACTTTTATATCCATTGGAAATTAATTCCCTCTTTATTATACTCTTCTTGTACGTGAATATACATGCCACTTATGATTAATATGTTGACCCATGCTACTTATGATTAATAGGATTTGTAGAGGTAATGCACTTTCAAACTCCTGAAACATTTTTCTTTCATTTTGAGTAGCCCCAATGTTCATGCCTGATTTTTTCTTGACATTCATCGATTAAGAAATAGTAGCTATAAAAGCACATAATGAATCTGAAATATATGAAGTTAAAAGATTGGGTTAGTTAATGAATCAAATGAGTTGACAACCAAAAGGATCCAAACTATAAGGCAAGGAACAAAATAATTATGAGTAAACAGTAAGGCAAGGAACAGAATAATTATGTTTGAGTCATCTAATTGAACTTGGAACTATTTGTGAATTTGTTCAAGGAATCATCTTTCAGTTCACTATTTTGCATACAAATATGGAGTTTCAAATGTTGTATTATCATTATATACCATGGGGATGGGGGTTTCTTGATGGTATTTGTCAAGGAAATCCAGGTAAGTGTCATACTGGATTGATCCTTCACATGTCACTTTTGCATTATTTTTCTTTAAAATATGGAGTTGTGCCAGAAACAAATAATAGAAATGACAATTTTTCTTTTTGGTTATTGATGCAAACCACTGCAGACAAAGGAATTAGGAAGTGACAAGTGTTGGGTGACTCTAAATGGTTTATGAATTGGTAAAATGGAAAGTGTCAACTCACAAATATAGCTCTGGGACCTATCATGCATAGAATTCTGGAGGTGAAGAATCTCTTTAATCTTATCCTCTTTACTCGTATTTTCAGGGAATTCAATACAAAATTAGACTATCAAAGGCTACTCTCCCCTTGCAAGAAGGCACACTGGTGGCTCCAGAATATAGAAGAGGATATCTCTTGTTTGAATCTCTCATTTCTATTTGTTGACTTGATGTCGATATTGATCCTTGCAGAAGAGGTTATGATGGGGTAGTTCCCTAGAGTTCTACTGGGCTTATTGTATAATGATGATGAAAGAGGCCGTGACTTGTTTTTGGAATACTATAATGTGTGGAATAATTGATAGGACATAGACCATTTTTGTATTTTGAAATCAGAAGCCATGTGGCTTGGACAATGATTATTTTAATTTCTCACTAGAAATATCAAGTATGGTACTTTTTTTCTTGGAACAAAAACAATATGCATTTCAACTCCAATGCTTTCTCAACTCACCTTTCAAAACCAAAGGAAATAAAGAGAAAAATGAGAACAAAATATAAGGCTACTAATACCAAAAGTATGAGACTAAAGTAAAAATAGTGCATCATAAATTTTCTCATTCAAGTGTGCATAATATATTGATTCAATCCCAGAGTGAAGTTAAGATAAGGTTTCAAAAACTTACACCATCGATGTCGAACATTGAAAAGATCCCCTTTAGGAAATACATGACTTCATTGTTTAACTCTATGCTATGTACAAAGAACATCAGAAAGAAATTAATAGTTTTGTTATTTAAGATTAAAAGAGGAATACCAAATATCTACATAATGTCAAAGAGAATATCAACATGGAAATTATTGTATATCAATAAAACTAAATTATCAACAAATATAGAAAATATATGTATAGTTTTATTCATTGACATTTCTAGTTGTAACTTGTTACCTTCATATCTATGAAAAATAAACAATTGTTATGCACTCCCCCTTTTGTGTTTAAAAATACCCTTTGCAATACATCTTTCTACATGACGTAATAACTTAGGTTTCACCTAAGATGAAAGAAACCTTGACTTTCAACGTTGAGTTATAAATTATTTAAGTTCCTATAGAAAAAATTTCATATTAAATTCATAAAGCATGGTACCCCCTTAAAATCCATGTCTCATTTTGCATGTTGCATGGCCTTTCTTCACTCCCCAAGTACAACAAAAGATCCTAGTACTTCATGGAAGTTACAGGTTGCAGGGTGTTGGCATGGGATAGATCCACAAGAAGTGTAGAAGCCGACAGGTGCGAAAGGGTCATTCCGCGGAAAAAGGACCCATCGCGAATTCCGCGGAAGCATAAGAATTGTTAAGTTAGTTGAGTCGGTCATGTGGACCATTTTGTAATAGAATAGAAGCATATAAATATAATAGGATTGTAAGCCTAAGGGCATCAAAGTTTTGGAGAATCATCCTATGTTTTGGGTTCGGATTGTATCTGCAGTATGATGTCTTGACAGTTTCTGTGAGGTTTATTCCACGGGTTTGGTGAATGAATGAAGATGTTCGGTTTTGATGCAATTTCTATCTTCTATCTTTTGCAATGATGAATGAGAATTATGTTATGTGAATGTTTACATTGATTGATGCGAATATGTTGTGGAAGTAATGCTAATTTGAATAAATATATCGAAGATGTTGTTATGAATGTTCGCTGAAACCTGCGGATGATAAGTTAATTGTATGTTGTGAATGTTATGATCTCTGGTTAGTGCGATAGTAATTAGTGTGTGAAGCATATCCTCCTCAACACTATGGAAACTCGGTTCCTACAGTACCCTTACTCGCCTCGGGTGAGACCTCACCTGCTTCACAGGTGTTGCTGGGAAGGGTAACTCCTTTCCAGGCCGGTGTATAAGGGATTGTTGGTGCTTGTTGGCGACAATGTGAACCCCTGTCGAGAGATGTTGAGTCAACAAATGGTCCCATTGTCGGGACCTTAAAGAATAAAAAAAGAGGATATGTCATGGCACCCAACAAAACCAGAGATCCAAGAGTGGTTCGACAAGAAGGCAGAGGAATTCGCAGAAAGTGAGAAGCGAGATCCTAAGTAGACATTGACCAGTTGGTTAGAGAGATACATCTACTCAGACATCCATGAAAAAATTTTATGTGAATTCCCAGTGTTGTTGCATGAGTGGCTAGCACAGCTGACGTTCCGAAAGAACCACTGTCAGAATACTGAGCTCGACTGTTGGACCCTGGAGTTGGTGTGACAGCTGAAACAAGTCGATAACAAGGCATCACGAGCAATTGATTTTTGGGTGGACAGTATCCTTAAAGGATACATAACTGAGTTCGCGGTAGATACTATCAATTCATACAGCGACACTGAAAGAAACTTCTTCAGGGGACCGAGAGAAAGAATTTTGTCATCGTTAAAACTGTCGATTAAGATGCTAGTGTGCGAAAAAGGGATATTGAGGATGTCTTTTGACAAGTAGAAGAATCGGTGTGCGAGGGTGAAGGTATCGCGTAAATGCAAGTCTGACGAAAAGATGTGGTAGATGGACATGAGTGACGACGAATTTGAAAGGGAAGCTGACAAAGAGTGTGGTACATTGAGGAGTGGAGCAATATTCTGACATCCTGAGAAGAAGAGGAGGACTGAGCAACAGTCTCTTGAAAGGACCGGAACAGAGAACTACAAGACAGGACCACCAGGAAAGAAGCGACCGTATTGCAAAGGAAACATCGACCAGGCTACCCCAGAGGTAGAAGGAGGTCAGATCGTAGGTTACCATGTACCTCCGACCCTGCACACTACTCCGAACTTTATAGGAAGGAATCCAAATTACTCGCGGAGCTGCCCTACGTGTAGTGGCAAGTGTAGCGCTTCAGTAAATAACAATACTAGTAATGTTCAGATGGAAAACAAGGCAAAGATGCCCACATTTCAAGGGGACGGGACCGAGGATCCCGAACAGTATTGGTTTATCTAGGAAGCAATTTGGACCGTGAAGCAGGTTTAGGACAATGCCATAAAGATGGGACAGCTAGTGATGACCCTTAGGGGTCGGGCATTAGACTGGTACATGAATTTTGTAAAGGGAACAACAGCTAAAACATTAGCAAAGGTTAGAACTGCAATGATTGACGAATTTAAAAAGCCAAAATCTGAGTCGCAATACGTCACTGAACTTAAGGAAATTAAGCAATTCCCGAATGAGTCAGTGTGGGAATTCGATCAGCGTTACAAAACGTTGATAGTGAAAGTGAGATTTCCGATAAATGAGCTGCAACATAAAGAATGGTTCATCGCAGGACTGGTACCACATATACGAGGACCGTTGATGCAGCAAAAGGTTGCGACAAAAGTAGAAGCGTTAGAAATCACGATGAAGTTGGAGGCTTCACCAATTGGCGAAGAAGGGATGGGAATGGATAGAGTGCAGGCACAATTAGCGAATCTAACACTGCAATTAGAGGATATCAAGATGGGAAAGGAAACCCGCGGAGATGTATCATGCATCAGATGCAAAACTGAGGGGAACCACAAGGACAATTGCCCAAAATTTCGTGCGTATTTGCAGTTGGGGGCACCCAACCCCCTTCGGCAAGGAGGCCTGCCATGGTGTACTGTTTTTCAAACTAGAGGGCATCGGCTGGAAGAATGTGTATACCTACAGAAGATGGTATCAAATCCAGCAAACTTATACTGTAAGTTTTTCCGGTCGGTTTGCCACAATGAGAAGGAATGCAGGGCCTACGACCCGTTGCAAGAACGAACAACCGACACATATTTTATGAAGGGAGAGGAGCCGCCAGTGGTGCAGCAACAATATGACCAGGGACAATACAGGAAGCCGTAGTATGTGCACCCGCAGTATCCACCACTGTTGTACGAGCAACCGCAGTATGGACAACAACAGTATCAGCAGCCGCAGTACGGGAAACCGCAGTATCAACCTTATGGACCACCACGCAGAGGGTTCAGGGGAGGATTCCATGGAGGTCGGGGTACCGGTATGGGACGTGGAGGAGCTGTTGGATGAGGAAGAGGTCCAATCATTTGTTACAATTGCGGATAGCAGGGGCACTACCAACGGGATTGTCCAAACCCTGCGCCACAGTGTACATACTGCAGTGCTGCGGATCATAGTATAGAATACTGCTCTTAGCTTATTGCAAAATGGAAAACTAAGCAGAACCAAAACTCAAATAACCCAAATCTGCCACCTACTGTACATATGATTTCGACAGAAGCCAGAGGTAACCACGCAACGGTTGGGATAGTGACACAAGGAGGAGAGATGATCGTGGTCGATAAGCCGCATACCAATGTTAGACCAACACAAACACAGCGGAAGGAGATCAACGCTACAACAGAAGTAGAAAAGGACATCTTTTAGAAAGAACAAGATGTAATGAGGAATAGGAGACGGGTATCTCTCAGAGAAGAAATCTATGACATGCCACCGATGTTCGACGCAACGAGGTCACGGAAGAAGGCAAACACTCTAAAAGCCTTCTTGGGAAGTTGCCTAGATTTAGCAAAGGACCCAGATGTCTTGGAATAAATTGCTAGCCTACTACAATGACGAGGAGGCAAACGAATGGAACATAGAGTCAATCGAATAAATAAAAGAAAGACAAGCAGGGAGATGCGCATGTCGGCACAGATCGGAGAATTTGATGTTGACTCCATTATTTTGGATTTGGGTTCAGACATGAATATCCTGACTAAATAGACATGGGAGATAATGGGAAAGCCACATATGACATGGTCACCAGTGCAGCTGCGACTGGTGAACCAGAGCAAGGTCACCCCGCTCGGACGGATATGTCAACTTCCGGTTGAGATTGAAGGGCTCGGAACGTATGTGGATTTCGATGTCATTGAGATTGTGGATAACACTAGTCCCTATCCGGTACTGCTGGGGATAGACTGGGCTATGGAGAATCAAGCAATTATCAATTTTAAGAAAAGGATAATGTCATTTGAGAATCAGGAAATGAGAGTCGTCACACCACTAGATCCTGTGGAAGGGTTGTGCTATATAGAGCTAGCAAGAAACGAATTCACGGAAGGATGGGACAACTTCCATAACATTTCTAATGATTATGTTAACCCCATCACGAATGGAGAATTAGGATGGCGCAGTGATAGTTCAGAATCTTCTGACTCAGATGAGGCCTTGGATAATTGGTAGAACCGGATGCATGAAGTATCCTTTCGAAGATGCGCAAGGATAACCCAATCCCTACGAAGGGTATCCACAGAGGAATATGTGATACCCAAGTACGAGGGATTTCCCAATTTGGAGACATTTCTTGCAGAATTTGAGGAAAAAGTGGCAGAATCACAGCATCTCCTGGCCCTGGAGGAAGCCCTAAACGCTACTCCTACGCGGTGGTGGGCAGCGCATAAATCGAACATTACATCTTGGCCAATATTTCGACGACTCATGGAGGTTTGGTTCGGTGAAGCTGCGGAGAATGACCAGATGCGATATGACGGATGAGGAGACCCAAAGATGCATCTGGATGCCAGTCAACATCAATGGGAATCGAGAGCACGACAGGAGTGGGTTCATGATTTCGTACACACTTTGGATGAGGTACTGCGGACCTGATATGTCGTAGCAAAACTCCAACATGGGACAAATTCTTGGGAACAGCTTACAATTGACTTCAGCCAAACGTTCTTATTCTCAGACGAAAATCCCTTAGTCCACACTGCACTACAAGCGATCCATGAGAAAATATTTGAAATGGTACCGATAGGAAAACCAATGGCACTCCAATGGACTGCGACACCAGCAACAATGATGGAGTGCTACAATGTCACCGGAGAATGCGAGGATGATGAAGACCCCAGGGATACATATGTACCAGAATCAGAGGGCAATTGCAGTGTTGCGGCACCAAATATCCCGTCAGACAAATTTCAGCAACCATTGAAGATAAAAAAGGTAAACATTGGGTCAGAAGAAAACCCAAAATTTGCGAGCATTGGTGACTACTGGGATGAGTCGACCATTGCGAAAGTGACAGACCTACTACACGAATTTCAGGATTTGTTTCCAATAAAATTCTCATAGATGAAGGGAATTTCTGGAGACTTAGGGGAAATGAGGATCCCTCTGAAACCTGATACGAAGCCAGTTAAGCAACGACCATATCGACTGAATCCAAGATACAAGGAATGAGTGCAAGCCGAACTCGACAGAATGATGGAGGCAGGCATTATAGAACCAGTGGAGGAATTAGAATGGGTCAGTCCAATGGTTTTCCAAGACAAGAAGACGGGCGAAGTACGAATATGTGTCGACCTAAGAAAACTAAATGATGCCTTCCTACACGATCTGTTCCTGACCCCATTGACGAATGAGGTGCTCGAAGGAGTAGGAGGTCAGGAAATATATTCCTTTACGGATGGATTTTCGGGATACCACCAAATTAAGATCGTGAAAGAATATTGGCACAAGACCACATTTGTCACGGAGTGGGGATACTTTCAGTACACAATGATGCCATTCGTCTTAAAAAATGCTCCTGCGAACTTTTCCCGAATAGTGGTAGCGGCGTTCAAGGATTACATTCATAAGTTCCTTGCTGTCTACATGGATGATTGGACGGTATATGAGTTAATCAAGAATCATGTCGCGAACTTAAGACTCATGCTAGAACGATGTAGACAGCATCAAATTTCCCTGAACCTCAAGAAGTGCATCTTTTTTGCTCCATTCAGCGTACTGTTAGGACACATTGTCTACCGAGAAGGAATGTTGGTAGATCCAGCTAAGATCACCATCATTGTCAACCTCCCACCACCAACGATGGCCAAACAACTACGCGCGACATTGGGACACACAAGTTATTACAGGAAATTCATTCGAGGATACGTAGCTATCACAGCACCCATGGAGAAGTTACTAAAGAAAGATGCTAAGTTTCAATGGAACAAGGAATGTCAGAAAAGCTTGGACATATTGAAAGAAAAGATCGTCGAAGCGCCAATCCTGGCATTCTTGGATTGGTCGAAGCCATTTCACATACACGTCGATGCATCATCGATCGCCCTTGGTGTCATCTTGGCCCAACCAGGAACCGGCGACATTGATCATCCGATAGCGTTCGCAAGTAGAAAATTGTCTACTGCAGAGAAGAACTATACAACCACCGAGAGAGAAGGGCTAGCGATGGTCTATGTCCTGCAAAAATTTTGGCATTACCTTCTAGGGGGCCACTTCAAGATGTTCACAGATCATTTTGCGCTGAAATACTTGGTGCACAAGCCTGTGTTGGGGTGGGAGATCTGTCGCTGGCTATTGCTGTTTCAGGAGTTTGATTTCGAGATTATCGTAAAGCCGGGACGGCTAAACGTGGGACCTGATCATCTATCGCGGATAGAATCAGGAGAGGAACCCAAGAGAATTGATGAAGGACTGTCAGATGCTCAGTTTTTTAGAATTGGCATGGTTGATAACCACTATGAACAAATCATTCAATTTTTGGCAACAGGGGAGGCGCCGAGTGAGTTCACGACCGTCAAAAGAAGCAGCTAGTGATCCAAGCTGTAGATTTCTAGCTAATTGTGGGAGAGTTATATAAAATGGGCCCTGATGAGATTCTGCAACGATACGTCCTTCTGCATGAACAGGAATGGATTCTGTCAAAAGCACATGATGAAATTGCCAGGGGACACTATGGTGGACGAGCAACCGTGAGGAAGATCCTCCAAGCAGGGCTATGGTGGCCAACTTTGCATACAGATGTCGCGGACTATGCCAAGACCTGTGATGTCTGCCAATGAACTGGGAATCCCTCACTTCGAGATGAAATGCCCCTAGTACCACGGGTAACACTGCAGGCCTTTGACAAATGGGCCATTGACTTTGTGGGACCCATCAATCCACCAGGAAAGAGAACAAGGTCATGTTACATCATCACCGCGACAGACTACCTGACGCGTTGGGTGGAGGCTACACTAGTGAGAGATTGCTCCATTGCAACTACAGCACGATTCCTATTTGACAATGTGGTCACTCGATTTGGTTTCCCGAAGGTATTATTAAGCGATCAAAGGACGCACTTTGTTAACCAAACAATTTCCACGCTAAAGATCCAACATCAGAAAAGTACGCCTTAACACACTCAGGTGAATGGGACGGTTGAGGCGTTCAATAAGATATTGGAGCACCCTCTCACCAAGGTGTGTAATGTGAACCGCGATGACTGGGACCTAAAAATACCAGCGATCCTTTGGGCATATCACACCACATGCAAGCGCTAGACTCGCCAAACCCCATTTAAGCTTTTTTATGGCCAGGAAGCAGTTATGCCAATGAAACACATAGTACTGAGCTTACACATCACCGCAGCAATAGGAATGAGAGACGATGGCGCAGACGATGGCACACTAGAGGAATGGTTGATACAACTAATACTGCTTGACGAAGATCAATTCATTACAGGGTTCCATTAGAAGGTAGAAAAAGACCGCCAGAAGGCGTGGCACGACCGCCATGTCAAGACAAAGCACCTTCAGCAAGGGGATACATTTATGATGTACGATAGTAAGTTTGTGAAACACCCTGGGAAGTTACGAATGCACTGGCTGGGACCATACGTTATCACCTTTGTTATCAACGGGGGCGCAGTACAGCTACAGAGTCTGGATGGAGTACTTCTACCTAAATTGGTCAATGGGAGTAGGTTGAAGCCCTACCATGATGATCAGACATAGAGAGGATGAAAAATATATATATATATACATACATAAATAGATAAGATACCAAGTGTCTGGAAGGCACACCAGTCAGAAGAGAAGCCAGAAAGAAAGGGTGGGAATGGGATTAGTTCTATTGCAGGGTGGTGACAGCGGCCAAGTGGCGCCCTCTCAAATCAGCAATCAGCCGATGGGACTCTCTCGAAGGCTCATTCTTATTGACAGGTATGATTGTTGGCAGGTCTAGACTAGTGCAAGGGTCAGACACATTCGACACATGGCAACACACAATGGCAGCATGGTCGGGATTACCATAATGCACGATTTGCATGATGGAGAAGTAGGGTCGGCCACCACACACGCAGGAATTCCAGCCTTCACATGCAGGAAAACAATGATGATTGAATCGACACATCAAGTGAACTGAGTTGCAAAATGATTGCCGCAATGGGCGTCCAAGAAGGTGAAAGGCATAAATACAGATACCAGAGGCACAGCGGAGCTAAGTAGAAGTTACCAGTCGGGAGAACTACATGCTGCGAGTAGGTCATAGAAAAGGATAAGTTAGGAATTCCAAGGAGGTTGTGGAAATGATCCATTTCATTTCATGTGGCAGCACACCAGGTGCATTGTGGGCCAGAATGACAAGTGTGCATGAAAAATAGCAAAGGAAGCAGCGTGGACACTCGGGAGGAATAGAGACGAGGTCTCAACTGAGATGTCTAAGTGTGTGGCGATAGTGAGAACAGTTGTGGTCTCAATGACCACCAGAACATAAGGGGCAGAGATCCCCTAACCCCGATAGACAATTGTGTTGGGTGCAAAACAGATGTTCTAGAGCAGTCGGCCTGTTTACCACCTTAGAAACACTAATGAACTTCTCCTCAGTCAGGAACAAGTGCGGATCAGGTTAACAGGTGGCCTGGAGGTAGATGATCAAGGTTTCAAGAGACTGGAGGATGAGTTTGAGAAGTACATGACAGTGATCCAGAGATCGAGGCACAAGTTGGAAAAGTACACAACATCAAGCTGCAGATGGAAATAACAGTTTTCTGAAGGATAGTACAGCAACGAAGAAGTGCAGATCAGCAGTGTCCAGCGGAGGTGGCTCGAGACAAGCCACAAGTTTGTGTTGGGGGCCTGTTGGCACGGGATAGATCCGCAAGAAGTGTGGAAGTCAACAGGTGCAAAAGGGTCATTCCATAGAAAAAGGACCCATCGCGTCTTTCGCAAAAGCATAAGAATTGTTAAGTTAGTTGACTCAGTCATGTGGACCATTTTGTAATAGAATAGAAGCATATAAATAGAATAGGATTGTAAGCCTAAGGGCATCGAAGTTTTGGAGAATCATCCTATATTTTGGGTTCGGATTGTATCTGCGTTATGATGTCTTGACAGTTTCTGCGAGGTTTATTTCGCAGGTTTGGTGAATGAATGAAGATGTTCGGTTATGATGCAATTTTTGTCTTCTGTCTTTTGCAATGATGAATGAGAATTATGTTATGTGAATGTTTACATTGATTGATGCGAATATGTTGTGGAAGTAATGCTAATTTGAATAAATATATCAAAAATGTTGTTCTGAATGTTCGCTGAAACCTGCGGATGATAAGTTAATAGTATGTTGTGAATGTTATGATCTCTGGTTAGTGCAATATTAATTAGTGTGTGAAGCATATCCTCCTCGACACTGCGGAAACTCGGTTCCTGCAGTACCCTTATCTGCCTCAGGTGAGACCTCACCTGCTTCATAGGTGTTGCTAGGAAGGGTAACTCCTTTCTGGGCCAGTGATAAGGGATTGTTGGTGCTTGTTGGTGACAGTGTGAACCCCTGTTGAGAGGAGTTGAGTCAACACAGGGAGAGTCTTAGAGGTCATTTACCTTTCTCTATGTTGCTTGAGCACCTTTCTACCCATCATTTTGGGCAAGATCAAAGGTGTGAAGGAGTAATTTTGGATTGAAGGAGGAAGATGTATCAATGAATTGGAGAAAAACCCACTTATGAAAGAACACCCTACCTTTTTTGGAGGTACAAAGCATGACACATGGCAAAGAAAAGGATTTAATGAGCATAAGGGAGAAGCACCCTACTTGGAAGGTTGTCGTGTGGCACTAAAATTGCACTTATCATGGTCAAAGGTTCACTTATGTTTTTCTAACTATGGGAACTTAGCAACCTCCCAATGGTATATCCAACAGCCTGCAAGCCAAATATACCAATAACTTGTGACTCGGCGGGGGCCAAGACATCCAGAAGCCTACAGGGGTGAGCCTCTATCCTAGGGGTTTCCCACCCTTCGAGTCTTGTCACAACTAGACAATAAGCAACCCTACCCCCCGTCGATTTCGAAAAGATCCAGTTAATGTTGATCACCCTCTTCAGGGAGGTGGCTAGGGCATGGTCCAAAGCAATGGATTGCTAATTCGTGGTATGGATCATCCATACTGAGAGAGAAAGAAATTCCCTAATGGAGGAGCTTCTACATATTTGAAGTTGTATTTCACATTTGAAGAGGACTATTGGGGTAAAGATGCATTGTTCATGGCATGTTTCTCATATCTAGAGGCATAATTGAACTTTTAGATCCCTCGGGGTTGAGGACAAATTACTTGATGCATTTCTACATATTAGAAGGTGTGTTTCTCCTTTGAGGAGGGATTTGGAGTAAAAACATTTTGTTCAAGGCATTTTCTACATTTTAATAGGAAAGCTCTTTACTTGAGGAGACACCATGTGGCACTTTTGACATGGTCAAACCCTCGAATGAAGAATAAATGTGCTCTTTAATAGGATCTCATGAGTTAGACAGATGAGAGGTGGTAATGTGGACCTATTCAAGGCATTTTATCCAATCATAAGGAAAATAATAAGGGAGTTCTCCTCTTTATGAGGATTCTAGGGATTTCTAAAGAAATAATGTTCTATGGGAGAGTTGTTGGAGGTGAACACTATAAAAGGAGATCATTCTTATTTGTTGAAGTCATGTTTGGAAGAGGGAATCATCTCAGTCATACAGCAGCTCAAAATTGGTCAACAAGAGTTTGGATCAATTTGGTTATGTTAGGAACCCGTGTCAACCCTTCTCTTTACTATGTTAGTATATTGTTGTTGGACGCAAATGCTTTGTAAGTCGTCCCATAGTATTTGTTGATCCATAGTTTATATTAGCCCATAGTATTGACCCATAGTATTGGACACAAATGCTTTGTAAGTCGTACCATAGTATTATATGTCCCATGGTTTTGATTCATAGTATTGGGCATAGACTTAGTATATAAGTGTGTGTTGAGGTCATTGAAGGCACCGTGAAGTTAATTGTATTGAGCTTGCTCAAAGGAGGTTGCCCCCTCGAAGTGGCCTGTGATCAATATAAAAGTGATTCTGAGTTCTGTTATTTCTAATATCTCGTGTATTTGCATTAGTTAATTATTGTAGGTTCATCACAGGTTCAGTTTGGATTAGTGGCAGCAGTATTATACAGCCATTCTCCTACATGATCTTTCTTGGCATGTGTGCCCTAGAGGAAAGTTCAAACTGATGTAAATTCTGCTTATTATTTGCTCATGTAAAAACTCAATCATCTCATTTAAAGGATGGATTATTAATTGTTTTGGGGTTTTATTCCTTGAAAGGTTTCCCCATCAAATTCTTGTGTTCCTGTGCATAATTTGTGGATGATTGGTTACTTTTTGTTGCTGCTACATAACTCAGAATTATAACTATTGCTGATATACTATACAAGTCTAATAGAAGTAAAAAAAGAAGACTGTTACTGCTATTAAATTAAAATCCATGTTAAAATTTAACAAAGCATACCTGGTCAGGTGTCCGTTTGAATTGTGTTTATGGAAGGAGCTCATCTCTAAGCTTAATCTCGTCATTATAACCAAACTTTCGCAAAACTATCCAAGTCGTTTCAAGTCGTCCTTTTTCAATAAAAAGTGCATGGAAAAAAATAAATCATGTCAATGTGAGGCCATGTTCATTGACACCTTCTGGAAGTTTTTCTGAAACAGCCTTCTTCACCCCAACAATTTATGAAGGCTATAGAGGAGCATTAAAGCATTTAACTTGCTCAAACACAAGATCACATGCACTTCATGAGATCCTATCCTAAATATGATTAATTCTCAATTCTATTTGGCTTCCAAAAAGTTTCCATAATCAACATAAATTTTGACAAAAGAGATGGCATATTTTAAATCTAAAGATTTATGTTGATTCTTCGTTAGTTATAATGCCTACAGCTTCACATCTCCAAAGTGTCAGGCTCATTATTTTGGGTGACACGCTTGATGATATCAGTGCCAGACTTGATCACATTTCTTTCACTCATGTTTACAGGGAACTCAAGGGTCAATACAGTGGCTGACAAACTATCAAAAGAGGGACTCCATATTCGGGAAGGCCAGATGATTCTGAATGAATTCAGAAATGGTTTTTCTGTAGACAATATTCAATTGATCTAAATTCGTTGTTTATATGATATGTTTTTTGTTTATATGCCACACATGCTTGGATAACTAGGAAAAATTGTATTTGTCGTTTTTTATATACCATGAAACCAATCCATACCTGAAAATCATTCAGTTCAGCATCACTAAGAGCTCCATCTCTGTCATGATCACATAGAATGTATATTCTCTTCAATGCCCTCACACAACGAGGCTTTAGTGTTTGAGTTTCTTGATCAAATAAAGGTGTTGTTGGATGAAGAACTGCCTTTTGAGCATAGTAGAAAACTTCTGCAATCTTCCAAGTATCAATGTTTAGAGTAAGTTCTAGATCCTAGTTAGAAAATAAGATATACAAATAAGCCAAGGAAGATTCTAAGGCCGAAAACAAAAAAGTAAGGAGATCTCCCATTATTTTGAGAGGAATAACACTACCATAGATTAAAATTTATCAGATAATATTGAGGTAACATTTAAAACAAAATACTTGCAACGCATGCTATGATACTAAACAAAACTGTACCTGTTCTATGAAGATCTGAACTAGAACTTACATTTTCTTCTATACTTACATATCCCAAAAACTAGATTTTAAAAATAGTTGCATTTTCATAGCCCTAGATACATTAACCAAGAAGGTACTAGCAGCAAAAAGTAAATGTTGTCAATTGGGTCTAGCCCGGGAAGTTGAGAGGAGTGTTATCCTCCCCACTGTTAACACCCAAAAAGTGCTCACTAGCTCATTCCCTTATTCACATGACCCATTTGTCCACTTTTCCACCATCTGAGCCTCTGAAACCAACAAAAGGTCACCAAAAGACCTTAGTACACCCCTTTTTCCCACTCAAAAAGATTATTTTTCCTGAAAAACATAAAAAACCCTCAAAAAGGGTCCAAAATTCCCAAAATACTAAAAAAGGGAATAAAAATATTAATTTTATTCAAAAAAGGAAAAAGGAGGGAAAAGTACCTAAACCATGTTGGTCAATACCATTTGGTTTCTACAAAACCACAAATGGTATTCCCCACCACCAAAACCTATAAAAAGGTGGTAGGGGCTCCTCATTTCACATCCATTCATATTCCTATCCTCATGCTGCCAAAATCTCCCTTGAGTTTTGGCCATTGTAGCAACCTTGGAGAAAGGACCCATTGGAGATTGGAGTTGCTCACCATTGGAGCCATTCAAACAACCTTCATCACTTGGAGGTATTGTTCTTGCAAGCATTTGCTTGCCCCATTGTCAATACAAAAAATTATTTTTTATCTTTCTTGTTCTTGTTCTTTAATGCAAAATGCACATGCTAGTTTAGTTTAGTTTAGATTTAGTTTATTGTTATTTATTTCTATTGAAACTGTTGCTACTAGTTAGTAGGTTCCCATAGCACTAAGCCTGGTTGCAAAACCGGGCCAACAATTTTTGGCGACTCTGCTGTTTTTTGAATCTTTAGACCTCACTTTTGCTTTAAATCTTACTTTTTGATAGTATTTGTTAGTTTAATTCATAGATCTGCCACCCTAGACAGCAGATCCATTGCTGTTCTAGATCTTGGCCCATTTTTTAGCCATTAACAGCCCGAAATTCTCAATTTTCGGCGTCATTTTTCGGCATCCACGTACGGCTTTCGCCGCGCGGCTTTTTGCCCAACAGTCGCGCGGCCCACCTCGACTGCGCGGCTTTTTTCCACACGGTTCAACGCGGCTTCGCGGCCATTTAGCGCGCTGCACATCGCGGCTTCACGGACCTTTTCCGTGCTGCACATCGCGACTGTGCGACGAAATCCCATGCTGCGCATCGCGGCTTCATGGTCAAAACCCGCGCTGCCCATCGCGACTGTGCGATAGAAACCTGGGCGGTCCATCGCGGCTTTTTTGTCAGAACCCGCGATGCTAATTTTTTCATTCGGCCGAATCGTTTAAAAAATTAATTTCTTACTGTACTTTCTGCCCACATAGCACATTTTCCAGTATTAGAAATTCTGCATATTTTACAGCCATAGAAAAATTTTGACTGTTTAGAATGCCCATGTGAAAAAGTCTTTTTAAATATTTTCAGAAATTGAAAGAAGGATTTGATTGCATTTTATCTAGATTAAAATTTTTATTGTTTGCTTCTTTAATATTTTGCCCATAGCAATTATTGAAAACGAAATCCATTTATTTCGAAAAGAAGTTATATTATTTGCTTTCCTGTTTGAAAGACCCTTTGTTTTTTGAATAGTCCTTGAAAAGCATTTAATTTCCATTTATTTAAAAAGTCATAATATTTGCTTTTTACTTCAAAAGATCCTTTGTTTTTTGAATACTTAGCATTTACTTTTTCAATTTTAGTTTAAAATATCACACGTGCACTCACTCAAACACTAATTTTAAACTGAGCCTTAAAACTTACCCTAATTTCAACCCACTTTTAACCCCACTTGGGGAACACTAAAAGAACTTTGTAGCTAGGTAGTATTGAGGGGATAGGTGTTCCAATAACACCCCTCAGTTATTACATCTGAGACATAGTTGTTGTCCTTTAGGGAGCTAAAATCTCTTAGTATTTATTGGCGCGGTCACAACCGATTTGTGGGAAGGCCTCTCCCCTAGGAGGGTTGAAGTCGCGAGGATGGTTCCAGAAGCCTGAGTGGAATACCGAAATCCATTCAGTAACCGAAGGGCTACAATTCGCAGTTCTCGGGATATCCCTGTATAGGGGTATTGCGATCAAGGACCAAACGGCAGATTTACCTTTTCTCGACGCATCATGAATGGAGTATCCTAGTAGCCATTCTTTAGGATTGATTACTCGGTATCCCTCCCGGTAGGGGGATATCTAGCCGTGGACTCAACACTCAATATTGTCTGAATTGGATTTCATCACCTTGCAGAGAATATAGTTTGTTGATTCACAATACTTTTAGTTAGGTGTTTGCATGATTCAACCCACCTTTGGTCTAGTTACACCTATTTTTTCTAGAAGCTGTTTGCATGTTGGTACTCTGACCATTTTTTTTGCATCCCTCCACTTATTGTAGCACAGCTGCTAGAATAAGTGCCTTTTTTGAGGTTGATTTTTTGGCCTGAGAGCCTTCATTTTTACTCCCCTTCTTGCACCCTTGGTTGCATTAGGGTTTTGAGTTTTTTATACATTACCATTTTACACATAAGATTTTTCCACAAAAACATATTTTCTCACCATTGATAATTTTAGACGCTCTCGTCATCTACGGGGTGAACTCCCAGAGTTCAGTCTACTTGGCTCGCCACGTCACTGACGCCGAGCCTTATCCCTTGACCCGACACATCGTCGATCATCCAGACAGTCATCCAATTCTGACACGCCTCATTTCACTTCTGATTCTAAGGCAGAATCCGAAAACCCCACTGCGTTATTCCCAACCAACCTTATGGCTGGAACACCTTTTGACCCACTCTTTACCAGCACCATAGGTGAGACATCCACATATCCTTCTACTGCGGTGCCATCCATGGCAGCAACCACCCCCTTGGGTATGCCTAATATGGGAAACACTCCACCATTAGGAATGCCCAACACAGGGCCACCCCCTGTTATAGGAATTCCCAACACAGGGCCACCACCTGTTATGGGTATGCCCAACATAGGGGTCACACCCCCTCTGATTCCCACAACCCAGATTCCAGGAATCACCACTACTATTCCTAACCCAATTGTAACCCATGTTGCACTTGGAAGCGCTGGCCCACACCAGACCACACCCATTGGAGGGCACATACCTTCAATCCCTAGCATACCTTTAGGCACTACTGGACCCCTACATCATACCACCATGACTAGGCATGTCCCAGTCCCAGTCACTACATCTGCTAGCCTATCGTACATGGCAAGTCTGAACTTGCCAGACTTGGCCAGGCTCACCAATGATCCTATCAGACACGATCCTGCGTGGCCTCACATCCCCACCAAACTCCCCTCTGACATCCCTAAGTTTGAGGGTAAGGCAGGTGAGGACCCCCAGAACCATATCATGTCCTTCCATCTATGGTGTTCCTCTAACTCCATAGTGGATGACTCTGTCCGCCTCCATCTGTTACAGCGTACCTTCACAGGCTCTGCAGCTAAGTGGTATATCGAGCAGCCCCATGGGACGCATGCCACCTTTACCTCCCTTGCTTCAACCTTCCTGCAGTTCTTCCAGTTACCTGTCCGCTATTATGCGAGAGTTGAGATCCTACTGTCTTGTAGACAGAACACGACCACCCACATCACTGACCACATTCATGAATGGCATCGACGCTGAAGCCTCTGCAAAATCAAGTTAGATGACCACATCTTCTTAGATTGGTTTCTAAAATCCCTCCTCCCCCTCATTGCAATAGAACCGTGGTAGAGGTCGCAACCGTGGTAATAACCAACAACATCAGCAAGGTCCTCCACCTCCCAATCCTTCGCAAAATAACAATGCTGCTCCTCCCAACCGCAATCCGGATCGGAATCCCAAGCAGCCCAGAAATAATAACCTCAGAACAAACCACCCTTGTTCTATCTGTGGGGTTTATGGTCATTACACGCATGCTTGCCCACATTTGGATCGAGCTCGACAACTTTGGACTGACGATGCCCATCATCAAGGGCAAGCGGCTCCTCAGCCGCCGCCCAACCCTCCACCACCTCAACAACAACCTTTGGTATTGCAAAACCCCTTTCCAAACCAAGGTGTAGTGAACACTCAGCCGTTAGTCCCCCCTCAGAGCAACGCACCACCACAGCAGATCACTTATGCAGCTCCCGATCAACCCATGTTTGATTCAGGTACTCACCACTTGTTGATGATGTCGACTGCCGATGCCAACCTCCAAACCCGTCGGAACCAATATGGCTCCACGTCTGAAGCCCCCCCGCCGACAAGAACACTAACGTTAATCCCACAGATCAAATGTTACGTATACCTCCAGCTCCACTTGATGGCGCTTCCAAAGCACCTCGCTTCCCACTTCGTCGTCTCAACAATAATCCCAATACTCACGCTGCGTCGAATTACAACATTGTCGATGACTTAGCCCAATCTCCTGCAGCCATGTCTGCTTTAGAAGTTTTGAAAAACTGTCCTTCGCAGCCCAAGACTTTACTCTCTGCCATTGGCGCCACTGACCCCAATGATTCACAGTTGATCGCATTCGATTCAAACCAGTCTGAACCACGCCTGCCTTCCTCTTTAGCATTCCAAGTTTTCGTTTCTGTTCGGAATCTTGTCATCCATCAGTGAATTATCGATGAAGGGGCCTCCACATGCGTCATGTCCACATTCGTTTGGCAGAAGTTGGGATCCCCTACTCTCCAGCAGTCCACCACTGCATTACGAGCCTACGACGGCCGTTCGGCTCAACCCCAAGGTCTACTAGCTAACATCCCCGTTCAGCTAGCGGGTAAAACTGTCCTTATTGACATTGAGGTCATCAATGCCCAATTATACTATAACCTTTTACTTGGTCGCAGCTACATGTATGCCATGCGGGCTGTTGCCTCATCCGTATTTCGCACCATGCAATTCCCCCATGAGGGACGCGTGGTCAAGGTCGACCAGCTCACCTATTACGATCCCAAGGCCCCCGCCACACCTGAAAATGTTCTCCCCATGGTTGAACAACCTGTTTGTGGTGCAACTACCTCATTCATTTCCTCAGTAGGACCCAGACTTTACTCCGAGGTGCCCATGACCTCTACATTCCAGGCCATTCCACCACCGTCACCGGAGACCCACGTCGCTAACCTCTACACTCTTTCACAACAACCCGGTAGTCAACCCTCCTTGTTTCCTAAACCACCATTGGTACCTAGTCACATTGGGGTTACACCAATCCACACTATCCCCTTTCTATTTCCTCCTTCGGGTGTAGTAAGCGCCCTAGTTATGGCTACCCTTAGTCTACCCGGGTTAACATTGGGATTACCCGTGTGGTATATTTTGCCTCCCGTTCCACCGCCGACACCAAATGTCATTCTGCAATCGGTGCAACCCATCCTTACGTCTACCCAACCACCTCCCGGTATCAATAATCCTTCGTCATCGACGATTCCCCCTCCAATCAGCAGGCCCACTGGGGGCAGAGGCCCACAACCATACACTGCGGTACCCCCACCCAAGGCAGTTAAACCTCCCCCCGTATTCCGTGCTCCTCCAAAATGCTCGCTGTGTGATGAGTTAGGCCATCCAACCCATCAGTGTCCACAGTTACCTGCATTGCAGGAACACATGCAAATGTTGGACGACGACCCCAACATCCCGGTGGTCAAACTAGATCCAAACCCCATGCCTCGTGATAAATCACTGCGTACCAACCACCCATGTGCGATATGCGGTATTTACGGCCACTACTCCCATCACTATCCTGACATCCCATATTACAGAGCAGCTCTTTACGAGATGAATAATTTGGACCTTGAGACGGCACCCCCTACTATCGAGGAGATCTACCCTCCCGCATCATCCTCATCTGGAGAGATTAACACCATCTACATGATCTCTTCGACTACCACTACCTCATCACTTGATTTGACCACTCAGAGCTCCCGCAATGATGAAGAGATTCTAGAGGCTCCTATTGCCCTTGATTATCCCTGGGAAGACATGCACCATCGTCCATACCTCCTCCCGGAAGAGACTTCATCCACCACCGCTACCCAAACTGTGGTTGAGTCCAAAGATTTCGTTCCTACTAAAATTGACTGGTTAAAGGATCCCATGGCCACTATTTCTCCCGTCATCCACATTGACATCTCTGACCCACTTGGTGCCCTTCATACCATTACATTAGGAGCCCCCCACCGTGAGCGTGAGATTGGAGAATACCGAAAACTATTCCAAGAATTCACCGATGTCTTTACTTGGTCAGATACCAATATACCGGGCCTTGACCCCGCCATCTATACAATTCCACTGGACACCCCTCAGTCTAGTCGACCCCTTCCATTGATCCCATCTGCACGCATGTTCCACTCTGCTACGTCGGTTTCGCCGATGGAGCAAGCCGTTGGTCCCCCAATCTTGCCTCCGCAGCTTGGGTAATATATTCCCCTTCACATGAGTTGATCCATATCGACGGAGTGTTTTTGGGTGCCGCGACCAACAACCAGGCTGAATATGATGCCGTGACCGGTCTCTTGGCCTCAGATCTACAAATGAGCATACATCACCTTAACGTTTTCTTGGACTCACAGCTCCTCATTCCCAACTCAACAACGATTACCAGGTATGCGATCCCTTCCTTTTCAGAAAATTCCTGCGCACTAAACAAATGGTTAGACAGTTTGAATCCATTTCATTCACACATGTCCCAAGAAACCTCAATAGTGTAGCAGACCACATGGCCAACAATGTACTTGACTGGCACACCAATCGCATCATACCATAAACAAATGTGCATCCACGTGCATAATATGTGCCTCCACGGGCATATACCAAAACAATATGTGCATCCACATGCATGACATGTTCCTCCACGGGCATATACAAAAAACCAAATGTGCATCCACGTGCATAACATGTGCCTCCACGGGCATACAGAAACTCAAACATGCCTCCACGGGCAAACATAAAGACAACAAGTGCATCCACGTGCATACACGACTATATACCATCATCAAATATATACAGATATATACATCATCGTATAGTCAGAACATGTCATAAGTGCCCTCAGCACCCAATACACAAAAAATACATCAACCGTACAAAATAGTGCTTCCCCATATGCTCATCAGCATTTGGGGGCAAATACATATCATCTAGTCATGAGGGTCCCTGGGCTCCTCTGGCGCCTCCTCCGCCGGCCCCGCCGGGTCATGGCGAGCCCGAACTCTCCGCTCTGCTAGCCCTGCCGGGTCATCACGTAGATGGATCCTCCTCTCAGGCATCCCTGTCGGGACATCCCGAGCACCATCCCTGTGCTCAGCCACAAAAACCGATGTCCTCAACAAGAGCAACCACCACTCAAGTGGCGCACCGAAGCAATGCTCCACAATATCCCGGTCCAAGTCTCTCCAGCCATCCTCGGGGAGTCCAGCTAGAATCATGTCGAATGTCTGTCTAACACCCTCTATAGCATCGTCTCGAGGGCCAACCCCTCGCTGACGAGCCCCAAATCCTCCACCACGTGGAGGTGGTACCGCTGCAGGTGGATGAGCGACCACCATCGCCCGCCCATGACGAGCCATGTAATCGGCCGGTGGTACAGGCCCAACATCTGCACAATGCAAATAAACCATCATATGCATATCTAACTATAATCATAGACAGATAAATCAAACAACACATGATATAGTATAAATCAAAAAACACAAAACATACCGTCTAGGCTCCAGGCCTGTCCCGGGGCACGAGGCATCTCTGGGTCGCCTCGATAGTCCATGCCGGCATATGGGAAATCCTCAATCAGCAGGGGCATCTGCTCCCACTTCTCATAGACCTCCTCCGTAAAGAAACCGCGGACACCACCGCCGCCACGAGGCATCATCTTCCCCCACCACATCATGCGAGGCTCACTCACCAGACCATCATGAATGGGCACCCGTGGTCGCAAGGTCGGCACCCGCTCAAAGAAAAAACAACATAGAAAAGAGGCATAACAAAACTCACCTCCCTCTCGACTGGCCTTGTCCAGATCTCTCCAGACACCAGCCAGAAACATCTGCCCCCAGGCATAATAAGTCCCCCGAAGAACAGAGTCCACCAACATCGTTTGTCCCCCAGACAAGCGATGTGGCACAGCAACACCCAATATCCGCAGAACACATGCCCCAACGGCCTACATATCCCACTCACGTAAAGATCGCAGACTAATAGAAATGTTCTGCAAAATGGCATCATCAACACAAAAAGTATGTAGCAAATCCTCCATATCTACACCTGGTGAGATCCTCGGCAGCAGATCTCCCACCTCCCCTAACCGGGGCAACCCAGTCAGAAAATAAACATCCGTGAGGGTGATCTCTAATCTCTCACCCCCAATAATAAAAGCACCCTCCGCCGGCACCCACCAACTCACTAGCTTGTTCAGGAGCCGTCTCACTGAACGAATAGGTGGGATCTGAGCAAACTTCAAAAGTCCGCTCACCGCCAGAGTCTGCCGCACCCCCGGATCAGTCTGAATCCACAGCATCAGATCATCATCGATCTCCCGCTCCCGCCACAAGGCCAATGGTCTCCTCAGCATCCTACCAGAAAACAGAAGGAATTTTTAGCCCCAGCAAAAAAAAAATTTGCAAAAAGTACCATCGCAGCTTTTTCATTAAAAACCACAATGACCATCGCGGCCTTTCCATTAAAAGCCGCGATGATCATCGCGGCCTCCAGTCAAGAACTCGCGATGAACATCACGGATATTTGATAGACAGACGCGATGAACATCGCGACTATCTCCCATGAACTCGCGATGAACATCGCAGGTTCGCACCTCACAGTCGCGATGAACATCGCGACTGTCAGCCTAAAACCCACGCGGTTCATCGCGGGAAGAGACCCGAAACCCGCGATATTCCACGTTGGGAGGTCAACGTGGAATTTCATGGCCTTCGGGGGCCCGCCGCCAAACAAAAACCACATAATTGAAAAGGCTGAGGCGAATAGGGTTACCTGAAACTCGCGGAATCGAGAACCAACGGTCAAATCTCCCAGAAATCGAGAAAGAGCTCTAACTACTCTGCCAAACTCGCACGTAACAATGACACGTCATTTGGGCTCCACGCCCTATTTATAGAAATTCCACCATTTTTCAAACCGCCATTCCGGTCTCATACGACATCCGTTTCTCAAACCGTTGGTACCATTGGAATCAATGCAGCGAGAACTTCATGATAGATTTTTCCTTTTCCTGTTTTCATCAGGTCCATTTTTTTACCATTTTTTTTAGGCGACCTCATCACCTCGATTTGCGTGCCACATCGACCGTCGTCCGTTTTGGACAAGTCTTATATCGACGGATTCAGTTTTCCATGCTCGTGATGATGCTTGAGATCATTTCTCGCTCTCACGCCCAGATTTTTTGGGCATTTTTTCCATGCCCCCTCGTCGCCTCGGTTCGCGTGCCACATCTGCCGTCGTCCGTTTTTTTACAAGTTTTATATCACTAGATTCAGTTTTCCACGCTCGTGATGATGCTTGAGATAATTTCTCGCTCTCACCCCCAGATTTTTTGGGTATTTTTTCCATGCCCCCTCGTCGCCTCGGTTTGCATGCCACATCCGCCGTTCTCCGTGGTCGACCATCTTTATATCGTCGGATTCAGTTTCCTGTGCTTGTGATGATGCTTGAGATCATTTCTCACTCTCACGCCCATATTTTTTGGCTATTTTTTCAAAATGCCCTCTCTTTGCCTCGGTTTGCGTGCCACAATGCCGCAACCCCCTTTTGACAAACTTTATATCACCGGATCCAGTATCCCACACACATGATGATGCTTGAGACCTTTTCTCGCTCCCATCTATCCATTTTTGTTCGGTATAATTTTATCCCTTTTTCGGCCCGAACAATCCCTTTTACGAAAAAGGCACTTAGGGAGTTTCTGTTAAGCTCTTTTCTGACTCCTAAAACAATGAAAAGATCGCAAAGCAACCTTGCTTCCTTTCATGCTCGTTAAAAGTATCTGAAAGGGTGTCTACCTGGTATAAGTTTACCCCTTTTCCGGACCTTGTAGACTAATTACGAAAAAGGTATACTCTAGTCACATCGGCTAGAAGAGTTCTCCATCCACATCATTTTATGCTTTTTCGGGCCTTGGAGACTAAACTTACGAAAAAGAACACCAATGGAGTCCACTTACCGCTTTCAGACTCTCTAAACATGAAAGCAACCACGAGAAATCACCATCCTGGGCTCGTAAAACCAACAGGACAGTAGTCATAACCACTGCAGAGTCTTCTTGTCGCTTTCAGACTCCTTAAAAATGAAAGCACCAATGAGCACGAACAGTCATGGGCTCACAAAATCCACAGGACAGTACCATTTCAGAGCACAATTTTATCCCTTCTTGGAGCTCATTAAAACTATGAAGAAGGACCCAATGGTGCTTCTTGGTGCCACAACAGATCACGTCTACTCATATGGCAGCTTCCCCATTTGGTCACCTTTGTTCAGAGTATTCTGCAGTATGTTACCCTGAGAATCCCTTGAAAACCCATCATCTTGACCCCCCCAGAGTCAATACATACCCTTCAGTCCTTAAAAGCAATGATACCCACACCTACAAGTCAGTTCCCTACACTGCCAGGTCAACCATGTCATCATGCTCTAAACAAAGGAAGTTTGAGTCTACCCACTATATGACCCCACTTACTTCCCATCCCCACAAGTATATCAGTACTACCACACTTCAGTTCTACACCTCGCGCTCCTATCAAGGAAACATCATTGCCTTGTTAGCTGCTGGTCTCCCTCTGTCGACGACAACCACATTTATTCTAGAGGATAGACCTAGAGGTCCCTGTGTCTTGGACTCATCACCATATATGATGAGTGCCTACAAATCATTTCGAGAAGAGTCCTCAGTGCCTCTCCAAATGGTTGTTTCTCACATGCTCGACTTCAACACCTTGATCGCATCGTTGGGACTCGCACAGGGCATAGGTCCGCTCAGTTATTAGTTGAAGACCCCGGATACCTCCTGAATCCTCCACATTTGAGAGTCTACCTATGGATACAACCAGTTACACTGTTCCTATTGATATCCGAGTTGCGTATGGCGACAGGAATTCAGATGTACCCCATTTTTATACTCCCTCGAGTATACAGTTACAGATACTTCCCAAAGATGGCTCACAGTCATTGCATCCCTACAGATGTTGGACACCTTCAGTTCCAATAGTTCATCAGTTATTCCAGTGTATAAGTTATTGAGATCAGCCATGTCATGATCATGAGTACATCCCAAAATAATGTACCCTCTGGACCATTATGATGTACCAGTATATTTTTTATGTATTAGATCCCCCTTCTTGGGACTAATTTTTATGTTTATGTCTTGATACGAGCATGGGTATGCCCGCCTCGTCCATTATCAGAGATTCTCCCTCATTCATATTGAGGCCATGTAATATTTGTTTATTTTTTGCAGCTTCCATGGGACGCAGATCTAGTATCCAATCGGTCTCTTCTCCTCCCTACAACCCCAGAAAAATGACAAAAGAACTATGATGTCTATCGGCCATACGATGAGCTCCTGCCCTCACACATCAGGGGGCAATCTGTTAACACCCAAAAAGTGCTCACTAGCTCATTCCCTTATTCACATGACCCATTTGTCCACTTTTCCACCATCTGAGCCTCTGAAACCAACAAAAGGTCACCAAAAGACCTTAGTACACCCCTTTTTCCCACTCAAAAAGATTATTTTTCCTGAAAAACATAAAAAACCCTCAAAAAGGGTCCAAAATTCCCAAAATATTAAAAAAGGGAATAAAAATATTAATTTTATTCAAAAAAGGAAAAAGGAGGGAAAAGTACCTAAACCATGTTGGTCAATACCATTTGGTTTCCACAAAACCACAAATGGTATTCCCCACCATCAAAACCTATAAAAAGGTGGTAGGGGCTCCTCATTTCACATCCATTCATATTCCTATCCTCATGCTGCCAAAATCTCCCTTGAGTTTTGTCCATTGTAGCAACCTTGGAGAAAGGACCCATTGGAGATTGGAACTGCTCACCATTGGAGCCATTCAAACAACCTTCATCACTTGGAGGTATTGTTCTTGCAAGCATTTGCTTGCCCCATTGTCAATACAAAAAATTATTTTTTATCTTTCTTGTTCTTGTTCTTTAATTCAAAATGCACATGCTAGTTTAGTTTAATTTAGATTTAGTTTATTGTTATTTATTTCTATTGAAACTGCTGCTACTAGTTAGCAGGTGCCCATAGCACTAAGCCTGGTTGCAAAACTGGGCCAACACCCACACAGGCTCAATTCCCGCAGATGACATGTTGAGCTCTTAATAAGTGTATTAATGTATTGGCCTTGAGCCCTAAGAAATCCGGCTTATCCTGGATACCATTCTCAGAATGAAGGGATGTGCCTGGTGGGTGGGTTTCCAAGGGATATGTATTTCATGGATAATAATTAAAAAAAAATACAAATTCTTATCAAACAGAAAATCTTGTTGTTAACCCCCAGAACTATCATAACTGTCCTTAATATTTCCAGCATAACCACACTCTTATCACTACTTACAGAACCCATAAACCAAATTTTAAAAATGGTTGCATTTTCTCTAGATGCATTAACCAAGCAGATACTAGTAGCACAAAAAATCTTGTATTCAACCACCAGAACAATTATCATACCTTTCCTTCTTAACATTTCCACCATAACCGCACTCTCATCGTGTTTTACTTTAATAGCCCTAATTTACTTCTAGCAAATGCACAGTAGTAAATAGATCAAAGTTTCAAACCCCATTTCAAAGTCAGATGCCTTCCAACCAGTCATTTGTGTTGCAACATTTTTAGGCATAATCTCAGGGAAAATTGGGTGGTTTATAATATTCAAAATACTCAAAGAACCAGTTGTAAAAGTGATATTAAGGTATTAAAAAAATCAATAAAAAGCAGGGTAGTATAATATTGCTAGCATATGTCTAGACTGTTAAAAAAGAAGGCTAGATAATATTGCGACAACCATTTCTGATGAAAAAACACCTTCAAAGTTCATTCATTTACTCATACAAACTATTTTTCACATCAAATGTGGGTGTGTTGCATTTTGCACCTGAATCTACTTAAGTGATGAACACTCTATACATGTCTCAATCTCTCAAAAGTGATGCATGATCGGTGTCATTACTTGCTCCAAACTTAATTGTTGATCATCCCGAAGATCTAATTTACAACCAACCACAATGACTAGCACCTTCACCTATATGTAACCAAGGAAAGTACAATTGGAGTATCCTTTCTTAGATTTTTTTATAAAAAATAGATTTTAAAAGGTGTGACACCATAGCAGAGACAAATTAAGCCACATTATAAAGCAGAAGCCTTACTTCCAAGCTACAAAGTTCCGGTATCCAATAGGTAGACAGTCATTGGTAGCTTTAATTTGAGATATCCTCTCACATGTATGGAAAGTCCCGCATTTTACATACATGTGAATGAGGGCATTGCCAACAAAAACATTGGACTCTAATCCATTTCTAATTACATAAACGTGGATCCGCTTACCTTGTTGCAGAGTTGATAAACAGGCATGCATAGGGAGAACACTTACTACAGTAATGACACTAGGTTTCATACCTTGCCATTGCATTTCACCAAAAAGATTCAAGGCTTTGCGAGCATGCCCCTCCTAGGAATACCCTGTAATCAATACATTCCAATAAGTCACATCTCCGTCACACATGTTGTCAAACAAGTTCTGTGCATTCTCCAACCTTCCACATTTGGAATACATGTCTATGAGGGCATTGTCGGAAACATCTGACTCCAATTGCCTTCTGATCACGAAAGCATGAATCTCCTTACCCTGTTTCAAGCCTTCCAATTGCATGCAAGCTGGGAGAACAACCATTATTGTAATGGAATATTTCTCTACTCCTTGGAGTTGCATTTCTCTGAAAAGCATCAAAGCTTCATTTGCATGTCCATTTTGAGAATACCTGGCAATCATAGAATTCCAAGATACCAAATCGCGTTCAAGCATTTCGTCAAACACTTGTTGTTCATCCTTCACACACCCACATTTGGTATACATGGTTATAAGTGAATTCACCATAAAAACATCGGATATAAACCATGTTCCAACTATATGACCATGAATTTCAATGCCCAATTGCAAATTCAATAGCCTCGTGCATTCATGTACAGGGGGAAGGTAAACCTGTTCCATTTCACACCTACTAATTCCATTTGTTTATACAATTCAAGCACTTGCTCCTGGAAATCACTATTTGCATACCCTATTATCATTGCATTCCACAATGAAATACCATGCTTGCATGATTCCTCAAATATAAGGCGTACGCAATCCATTTCACCTAGCTGAGCGTACATTGCAACCATTTTTGTAAGCAAAAAGGTGTTGCGATCAAGTCCCATTGTGATAATGCGGAAATGAAGTTGTTGCAGTTGTTCTATGTTGGCACAAGCCTGCAAAATAGAAGCAGATAAATTGGGATTAATATTGTTGGGTAGGGTTGACATTTTCCAAAGGCAACAATGGTAGAAGCAGTGTGATGGATAAGTTCAGTATTGGCATTTCAAAACACGAAGGGATATTGGTGGGATTGTTAATCGTGAAACTACAAAAGTTATCTGAATTTTGATGTAATAATGCAAGAGATTTGAAGGATGAGACCATTGCAGAGGCCATCAATGATTTGGGGATGAAATCAAACTAAATCATATGGTTGCACGGATTTTGTATTACCATTTGCATATTGGTTTTATCATTTATCATATTATTTTTATTTCTTTTCATATTATATTTCTTTTATATTAATTATTATCATATTATGTTTATTTTTTTATGTTATATTTGTTTTATGATTAATATTATATTATATTATATTTGTTTTAATGTTATATTTGTTATAATAGTTTATATATTATGTTTATTTTTTTATATTATATTTTTTTATGATTAATATTATATTTGTTTTGTTTTAATGTTATATTTGTTATATTTGTTACTTGGCCACAAATCAAAGGAGAGGATATGCATGATAAGACATTTTTATCCCAATTCATGCACAAAATAATCAGACGTGATCTATGGAGGAATTTCAACCTATAGGTTAAAATCCATAATGACCACTTTGTACTTCCTAGTAGTCATGACTTTTCACCAATCATGTTACGAATGAGCCATTTAATGTTAACTCATGGAATCATGTGGTGGTTTTGTCATTTGGGTTTGATTTAAATGATAAAAAAGTTTCGATTTTTTTGTTGTCACTCAATTGAATAGTCCTAGTTATACATACACACTCAAGAACTTGGGATTATAGTGGTAAATTATCAATTCAATATGGAAATTGTTTGACAAGCTTGGATTGTTAAATTCGTAAGGGGTTAGACACAATGACTTAAAGGAGCATTGTTAATTACCAAAACATTAGAGATATCAATGAATCTAGAAATTGTTTATTTGACTATTTGACTATTTGACTATGGATATCCATCCAATTGCTCACCATTTGAAATTGTTAATGAAACAACCACTAGATTCAGAATTAAATTTATAAACTCAATCCGCTGCATTTGAATATATCAGAAAGTATGTGGTAAGTAAAGAAACTAATTCCCAACAAAGGTTAGGTTGGGATGGAAGGAAAAACAACTATGGAGAGGTTGATCACAATAGGATAGGAGGTTTACCCTTATAGTGATAAGGAGAGGCCATCACATTATACGTATCATATTATGTGAGGTCAGTCCTGTAAGAGGAGGAATCAAAATATTTACCTGAAACTGATCCGAGATGGGGCCTCTACTTAATTTATTGCATATGGATCTGAGACTGGTTCTGGGTCAGCACCCTAGTCAATTGATTCTTCGATTGGTTAAAATGTGCTTGGTGCTTCCACTAGTTCAATTGGATCAACTGCTACTAAAGGATTTGAACCTGGTGAAGCTATGACTGGTTCTAGTGCAACAGTCACAGATGATAGCTATGAAGTTAGAAAGGCACCTTAGTTAAGTGTGTCGACGGAGCCTTAAGGCCTTGCATTTTCCTGGAAGGCTTGGTTGATTCTATCAATGAAAGGTTATGGTTATGTTAGAATCTTATCTCAAGAGAATGGTATGAATATACTTTATTTGATTGCAACCATTAAAAATTTACAAAATTTAGTAAATTGTAATACTTCATTGTTAAAAATTGCAATTTTCCATTATCGGAGTGACACAATTAAAAATGACTAATTCATATTCTTCTAGCTAGTCATTTTTTATGCCGTGACTAAATTGGTCATTTACGTTAGTCATTTTTAACTCTATCACTTAGTATCTAGTCATATTTGTTAACTCGTGACTAAATTCATTTTTAAATTTAGTCGTTTATAGTTGGGTCAATCAAAATTGCTCATAGTGAGTAGTAAATCACTTGAAAAAACTGTGGTGACTAGATTTTTTAGTCACGTAGTCACTAATTCCTCATTTTTTACTAGTGATTATTGCTTTGCATGGCGGGTTTCATGAAAGTAGTCATGTTACTTCATGCCTGCCATCCATAATTGTCCATAAAATTCTTTCGAACTCCCCCTCCCATATGCCACACTAGGCATCATTGTCCACTCCTCTAGTCTCTATTTAACTGCTATGTTTGATGTTCAAATCTTCGGGTCATTTCAATCATGTCCGAGTCGCTCAGATAACGCGTCCAAGAGGAGGAGCCACTATCGAAATCCATTGACATCCAAGAGATAAAATGCCAAATATTTTGAAGTCCGGAAGCCGAAAAACCAAAGATTTTATCAGTCGAGACATATTTCTTTTTAATGGGTATTTTTTTTAGACATGGCCATTCAAAACTAGAAGATGCATGTAATCAATGCAACTACTTTGGCTTCCATATGAACACCTTCAATCTCTTTTAAGTTTTTGCTTCCTACCTAAATTGTATATTGGTCATTCAAATCACAACAGATGATTTTGTTGTTGTATTGTGACAGGCTGAGTTCTGGATATGCCTTATTTTGATGTAGTTCGGGTACTTACCAAGAATAATATATGCCATTTATGCTATCACCAAGTGACACTGTGAATGAGAATAATTTTGGTGTTATGTAAATCTCCTTCTCACAGAGCTGAATTTATTTATTCAGTTGTTTGTAAAATAGATGATAGGAACTCATGGATTTGTTGTTGTCAAGCAACCATTGGAGATGCTCAAGTTCTAAGTTTGTTTGGTTTTTTTTTTCTAAATAAATGGTATTTACTTTTTATCTATGCAAACAAGAGTAAGCTTAAATGGTTTACAATATTCTTGGTTCATATTTTGCATAGAAGGTGACGGGATCCAAATTGTAAGTAGTGACTTAAGAGTAGCACTGGAGACTGAGAGATTGAGGACATCACTAGAGGAATAAGGGATCCCATAGTAGGACAGGGGCCTACTGGCTTTACTCTTCTTCCCAAATCCAACCCATGAAGGGAATTTGTAGAATGTATCGCATCTTATCCCGGTGGCATTCTGGCACAACAAGTACTTTCCTTAGAACCCCTTGAACAACAGAGAGATCCTAGAGCAACCGAGGAGCACAAAATCATCATCGAGCATCAACTACAATTAGCAAGCTTAGGAGTAAGAGTTATAACAAACTTTCATTTCCCCATTTTGGAAACACCATGGAGAAACCACTAACCCATCCAAGTCCATGGGTTCTAGTGGAAAATTATTAACAAGGGAGTAAATTTTGGCAAAGTACCTTAGGAAATTAAATAAGTTAGCTAGGGAGATAATTTGGACTATAGTTGTTTTAGAATAAATTAAATTGGAGGTGATGAAATTAATATTTTGATATTTAAATTATTATTAAATGTGATAATGAGATGGAAGATGCCAAGGGCCCCATGAGGGCACACAAGGAGATAATGATAACTCAATGAGTTTTCAACCAAAGATAGAAACAAGAATAAAGCAGCCCAAAAGCAAGGTCACAAAAAAAAAAAAGGAAATTGGCAAAAGCAATGAAAAGAAGGCAAATGCATAAAGCAGGAAAGTGCACGAAGCAGGCAAGTGCAACAAAGCAGTCAGTCTTGAAAATCATGAAACTTCTAGAAAGCAAGGAGGCACGATTTCTAAAAGCATGAAAAATTCATAAAGCAATGAAAGTTATCAAAAGAAAAAAATAAGAAGAAGAAAGAATTTTCTTGATTTTTGCAACTCAAGAAGGATTAGAAACATCCAGAAAAGCTACATGGTCCAAGTTTAGCAAGTGAGGATGCATCCATGAGGCTAAGTGGGTCCAAACCCAATCCAACTAATCAAGGAAACATCCATGCCTCCTCCAATTCAAATTTCCAAGAGGATAAGCTCAACCACGAGGAAAAAAGTCTATAAAATAAGGAGGAGAACTCAATTTCACATATTTTGTCAATGTGTGTATTCGATTTGGAGAAGCCTTGAGCTTGCCAAAGACTTGGGTGGTGTGCCCCTTGTCACTGGTAGAGAGATATGTCTCTATCGTTCTTCATTCTAGTTGAGGTATTAGCTGGAGATTGAGGAGGAAGGAATTCATCCTCCCTCATTGTGTTCATTTTAGGTCATTAATTTCATTTTCAGATCTGAACCGAGCTTGGGTCAAATTGCTATAGGAGAGTTCAAGAATTGAGTAGAAGACATCATTCACGAAGTAGGATTTTTCTCTTCTCTTCTCTTAATCCTTCTGGTGTTCTGAGGTTCCTATCCTATTCATATCTCTAGTAATTTATATCTTCTAATCCATCCAAGAGGGCTCAGCACGTATCCATTCAAATCAGCTCTAGTCAAGTGCACAGTGACCTTCTAGTCAGAGAGAGTTCCATCTTCCAAGTATTTTTTTGCTCATTGTGTCGATAGAATATAATGATTCCATGGGTTATGGCTGAGGTATTTGCAGCCTAGAATGTAACTAAATTCCTATGTTATTTAATATAATAAAATAACATTCATATATTTCTGTTCTATTTACCTATTTCTTCATTTTCCTTACCTATGCTCGTTGCTACCTAGAATTTAACTAGTATTGTTGTATCTTTCATAAAATTAGTTCTATGAGTCAAAATTTCATTATGCATTTAAGTGTTGCAAGTCCACAAGACTCCCATGAAACCATTCCAAGTCTCAGAACTGATTTTATTGCAGGTCGTATAGTGTTTGGGTCATCCTGAAAGTCGTGCTCCAAAGTAGTCCTAAATTGCCTAATTTCTCCCAAGTCACCCAAACCCAGTCTAATTGCCCCAAAACCTATGGATATTTAGTGTATCAGTAAATTAGAAGGTAGTCAAAGGTTATCCACCTTCAATTTGTTCCTAAAGCTTGTGGAAAGGATCTAGTTTTCATATGCTGGTGTACCCAGGAAGCCTTGGAGTAGACTTCAGCGACAGCTGAGTTGAAAAATAAAAGGTCCTAGTACGTTGTGAAAAAGATTCTTGATGCTAGATTAGGATCTGTTGTTTATGATGCTGCACACATATCCTTAGACACATCAGAGTCTCAATTCCATCTATTCAAGTCTTGGGAGGGTTTAATAGTGACTATAACTAGTTGTGTCAAATCTAGTTTCAAAACTAGTTACTAGTTTCACAATTTTCTTGATCTAATATTTGTGTATGAACTAATATCTCCAAGTAATCTGATTGGGGATATTACACAAACCTTCAGCAAAAAAAATTGTAAGAGTTATAACAGTGAGTTTTTCCAATGTGATGGATGGATCAGTGAGTATTAAGTTCAATTGTATAGATAGAAAGTATCAGCAATGTAAGTCACTTAGGCATTAAACATATGGACATTGGAATTTCAAAGCATTAAAAAGTATCAATCTTTTTTATCAAACACTATGACATAGGCACAAGTTGTAGCTCATTAAAAAAGACAATATCTTGCTACTCAACATGTTGAGCATAATGTAATCGATGTGTAACCAGTGTAAAAAAGCATATATATTGAGCATATAAATGTAATCAATGTGTAACCAGTGTAACAAAGCTTATATATTGAGCATAATGTAATCAACTTGTGGTTGGCATAACAAAGCATTAGAATGTGCAAAGAGATGGAAAATGAAACATCTAGCCGACATAACGAAGCATTGGAATGTCATCACATCACAGATTGTGGAATGTTAAGATTTGTAATATCAATGGTCCTAAGTTGGTTGAGTTAGTTGTTGACTAGGACATTAGTCGACCCATGGTATTCACTGGCCCATTGTATTAGCTGGTGGCTTTGAGTTGATGTGATACTATATATATGTGAGTTTAATAATGAGAAGGCAATCAATATGCCCTTTGTTTTTTCGCTCTTGTTTTGTGTCCTTGCAAACTTTATCATGGTATCAGAGCTGGCGGACTGATCCTTAAACCTTGTTTTTGGGGTAAGCCTCTTCAGAAGCTGGAGAGCACACACACGACTGGAAGTTGCAGCACGGGACGGAGACGGAACACTTGGGCCACGACAATTGTTTCTCTCATTTGTTTTTGTCAATGATCCGGTGAAGTCACACCCTGATCTATTGATGTATATGTAACTTCGAAATGTATTTCATCCATGTATTTAATTTATATATTATTGTACTCCTATAGAGATGTGTCATTCCTCTATACGGAAGTGTCGTCATGTGTATTGACAAGTGTCGCAAGTGTGTGAACTTGCCGATGGGTTATTAGACCACCATGTGTGGGTTGGGCCCTTATTTTATGTAATATATGGTTGATGTACCTAGCTAGACAAGTCGGCCCCATAAGGTCACTAGGAAAATAGAACAAGTATAAATAGAGATCGGGAGATCTCTATTTGGATCACTCGGAAACTCATTCTTCCTTCACTCGGAAAGTGGCACACTAGTGAGGAGGAGGATCATCTGCTACTAGGAGACTATCTCTGTGTATTTTGGTTGTACTTTGGTTGAGCCATTGCTCTCTCTATCTCTGAGGAAGTTGTGGGGTTTTTCACCTTAGGGTTTTCCCCACAGAAACTCTGTGTCTATTGTCTCTCATGTGTTTGCTTCTTGTGATGATTGACATGCTTGTTATGATTGATATGCATTCATATACTGTACATGTTATTCTCTCAATAAAGATCCTAGAGTATTGTGAATTAATGCTCAAAATTTAACATGGTATCAGAGCTAACCTGAGAAGAAGACATTGTGCAATGACGGAAACCAAGGGTTTCTTGTTTATTGGGTTTCTCTCCACAGATTTTGGAAAAGCAGTATAGTAGATTGACTCTACGCATCAAGGAGAATCTATCTGTCTAATCAGAATTCAATTCTGAGCATTTTCAAATTTGGCCCTAAAAATTAGGGTTTCCACAAAAATAGGAATTTCTGGAATCTGAAGACATAGTTGGAAGCTCCTTGCAAAAATCGAATTTTAGAGCTTTGGATCTAGATTTTTGGCTGGGTAGATCTCTGGGAAACTCAAACCCTAATTCAGGGTCCTCCTTAGTGAATCCAGGAAGACAAAAAGGCATTTCTGAAGGGTGAAACTTTGTAGATCTCAAATTCTGAATACACCAGGCTGATCAGCTCATCAAGGCGCATCTTTCTACCCTTTCATAAAGTTGAAATTCATATTTTGAATTTTTAGGGTTTCTCTAACAAACCCTAATCCGGGACCAGATCCAGTTTTCAGCAAGTCAAGTGGTAAGACCTAAATCTTTTCTATTTCCATTTGAAGTACTCTTTAAGATGTCTCACCACACCAAGCTTGAGGATAAGCTTGAAGGGGCTGATAACTTCTGAGCCTGGAAGTATAGGATTGGGTTAATCCTGGAAGAGAATGAGTTGGACTCATATGTAAAAGAAGACATCCCTATCCCAGAGGATGAAGAGGCTAAGATATTGCATAAGAAGAACTTGGTCAAGGCAAAGAGAATCATTGTTGATTCTATCAAGGACCATCTTGTCCCCCATGTGTCATCTCTGAAGACACCCAAAGAGATGTTTGATTCACTATCCAAGCTATTTGAAGGGAAGAACATAAATCGGAAGATGAATCTGCGAAACCAATTGAAAGGGGTAAAACTTCAGAATGGAGAATCCATTCAATCTTATTTTTCTAGGGTCTCTCGGATCAAGGAACAACTAGAAGCAGTGAATGAAATGGTGGAGAATGGTGAAGTTGTCATGACCACTCTGAATGGCCTACCCAGGTCATGGGACTCCTTCATTCAAGGAATCTGTGCAAGAAAGAAGTTGGTATCCTTCAGCATATTATGGGAAGAATGCTCACAAGAAGAAGCAAGGCTTGTGGCACAAGAAGAAAAGATGGGGAATGAAAATCAAGCTCTCTCAGCTCACACCAAGAAAGGGAAGTCCAAGAGAGAGCCATCTCACTTCAAGAAATATTCACATCACCATAAAGAAAGGAGAATATGCTTCAGCTGTAATGAAAAGGGACATATTGCCATAAATTGTCCTAAGAACAAGAAGGACAACAACAAGTTCAACAAGAGGAAGAAGGGCAGCAAAAGAAGGTACCATGCTCATGTTGCCGAGGATGATGAACCTCCCAAGAATAAGACTAGAGTTGAAAGTGATGATGATGACTCATCGAGCGAAGAAGAGTATGTTCTAATCTCTGCTCTCACAAGTACTATCTCTCATGGTTGTAATGATTGGCTTATTGACAGTGGGGATTCATAACACATGACTGGGTTTAAAGAATCATTTGCTAATCTATCTGAACATGAGTCACCCCACAATGTGAAACTTGGGGATGACTACCAATACCCTATCAAAGGAAGTGGTGAGGCCTCCTACAATCTAGACTATGGGAAATCTTTGAAGATGAAAGATGTTTTGTATGTACCTAAGCTCAAGAAGAACCTACTCTCCATATCTGCATTGGATGCAAAAGGTATGAGGGTTGCATTTGTTGATGGCCAAGTTCTAATGTGGCCAAAGGGAAAGACCATAGATGATGCAGTAGTGATTGGAGAGAAAGAGGGAGGATTGTATAAACTAAAGGGACAACCTGAACATGCCATGGTGCATGAATCCATGGAGCCAAGTGAACTTTGGCATAGAAGACTTGCTCACATGCACTATAGGGCACTTTCAATTGCAAGCAAGGTTGTAGAGGGTCTTCCTGAAATCAATACCAAACATGAAGGTGTTTGCAAAGAATGTGCAAAAAGGAAAGAACATAAAGAAGGCATTTCCAAGCAGTGAAAGCAAGGCAAAAGATATCTTGGAAATTATCCACTCCGATGTATGCGGTCCAATGTCATCCAGTTCTCTGAGTGGGTATATTTACTATGTCTCTTTCATTGATGACTTCTCCAGGAAGACTTGGGTCTACTTCTTGAAGAACAAAGATGAAGTGTTCGATAAGTTCAAGGAATTCAAAACCTTGATGGAGAACTAAACCGATAAGAAGATCAAAACATTTAGATCCGACAATGATGAAGAATTCACTTCAGAAGACTTCAAGAATTTATGCAGTGATGCAGGGATTAAGAGGGAGTTGACCACTCCTTACAATCCACAACAGAAAGGAGTAGAAGAAGCTACTTCAGAATAGGACTCCGGCATCTCCTGCAAAGAAGCAAAGATTCAGAGGGAGTCCACCCAACAAACAAACAAAGATAAGTATTTGAATTGTCATTTCTTGTATATTATGTTGTTTAATTAATGTTATTCAATGATGTATATGCTTATGTTCATAGACTTAGGTTGTGTATTATGCATATTAGAATAATTGTATTGATGAACAAGATACTACTAAGTAATGGGTAAGTGGCCTATGGCATTGTACAACATTCCCTTGCTACTTATCTAGAATGAAACCTCTTTGCTGACATGTTGGGAGTTGTGCACACTCTTAACAATGTTCTGGTAGAGATTGGAAGGCATCTAGAAAGTTACGGGATATGGATAAATGTTGTATTGAAGCATTGGCTAAAATAATTGCATGACTGTATGACATATATTCTTATGTGTAAGATTTTGTTATGAAACTATGAAATGTTTCTAATCATGCAATTTAACTTGTCTTGTAGGAAAGATCGTATACCATCACCTACAAAAGAAGGATTACAACATTTGTTACAGCAACAAAGTTATCTATTGAAGATATTGAAGTTCCCAGGATTTATGAAGTAGGCCATGATCGAGGAGTAATAGTCGATCATGAAGAATGATGTTTGGGATGTAGTCCCAATACCTTAAGGAAAGCATGTTGTGACTTCCAAATGGATTTACAAGATCAAGCATGCTGCAGATGGTAGCATAAAAAAATACAAGGCAAGATTCGTAGCTCGTGGCTTCTCTCAGAAAGAGGGAATAGACTATGAAGAAACTTTTTCTCCTATAGCCAGGTACACTTCCATCAGATCAGTACTTGCCCTCGATGCAGCTATGAAATGGAAGATACACCAGATGGATGTCAAGACTTCCTTCTTGAATGGTGTAGTCGAAGAGGAAGTGTATGTGGAGTAGCCACTCGGTTTTGAAACACATGACAGGGAGTCACATGTGTGCAGATTGAAGAAAGCCTTGTATGGTTTGAAGCAAGCTCCCAGAAATTGCTATGGTAGGATGAACAGTTTCCTATCTAGTTTGGGCTTTACCAAGAGTAAAGCGGATTCCAACCTCTACTACACAGTTGAGGAAGGAAATCCTGTAATTCTACTCCTGTATGTAGATGACCTGTTTGTAACAGGAGATGACAAATTGATTGCCGATACAAAGAGGAAGCTTGATGCCGAGTTCGATATGAAGGACTTGGGGATGATGCACTATTTTCTAGGTATGGAGGTGTGGCAAAGTACAGATGGGATCTTCCTTGGACAAGGGAAGTATACTGTAGATATCCTGAAGAGGTTCTGGATGATGGATTGCAAGGCCATGGCCACACCTATGGCATCGAATCTGAAGCTTCTATGTGATGCTTCATCTGAGTCGGTTGATGTCTCTATGTATCGTCAGATGATTGGGTCCTTGATGTACCTGATGAACACGAGACTAGATATTTGCTTTGAGGTGAACAAATTGAGCCAGTTCCTGACGGATTCGAGGAGTGTTCACCTGGTTGTTGTAAAGCATATTCTGAGGTACCTAAAGAGTAAAGTTGATTATGGGCTCAAGTATGAAGTGAATCAAAAGTTTAACCTGCAAGGTTATGTTGATTCAGATTGGGCAGGCAGTGCTGTAGATAGGAAGAGCACATCTGGGTGCTGCTTCAGTATGGGATCAGGTGTTATATCTTGGTTTAGCAGGAAGTAGTCTTGCATAGCACTGAGTACATCTGAGGCGGAGTATGTTGTAGCCTGTTCAACTAGTTGTGAGGCAGTATGGCTTCGGAAGCTACTGTCTGAGTTATTTTATATCTCGTTAGATGCTATTGGTATCTTCTGTGATAACCAGAGTTTTGTGAAGTTGTCTGAGAACCCAGTGTTTCACGACAGGTCGAAACACATAGAGATCAAATATCACTATATCAGGGATATGGTGCAGAGAGGAGCAGTGAACCTCCTGTATGTTGCGACAGATGAGCAGATTGCAGATGTGTTGACGAAGCCACTAGCCAGAGTGAAGTTCGAGTACTTCATAGAGAGGCTTGGTGTTCTTCGGATCAACGACACTTCGAGGAAGAAGTGATGGAGACATTTGCTGTAGCCATTCCTAGCATGGTGGAAGGGGGATCCTTCACATGGCTGTGGATGTAAGCGCTTGATGATTAGCATCAGGATGATTTTCTAGTTTCTGCTTTGTATGATCAGTTGGATCATTTACATTTTTATGTATGTACGCATCATGTTGGATGCTGGATATGATTAGTTGGATCATTTATGTATGTACGCATCATGTTGGATGCTGGATATGATCAGTTGGTTCATTTATGTATGTACGCATCATGTTGGATGTTGGATATGATCAGTTGGATAATTTATGTATGTACGCATCATGTTGGATACTTAGACCATCTATCTGTATATGTATTAGGTATGATCAGGTAGATCATGTATGTTGATGGATACATTGTGTGGATCATGTATCTATGTATGTATCAGGTAGATACATTGTATATGATGATATGTATCAGGTAGATACTTGGTATGCATCAGGTGGATGCATTGTATGATCAAGATGATCGTGGATGACGAGCTTCTCCATATGACATGCATCAGGATGATGTAGTGATGATGATCAGGATGATCATGTGTACATCAGGATGATGTATGGTGAGTATCAGGATGATACTTTGTGGCTGTGGATCAGGTTGTGCAGATGAGCATGTCTGGGAGATCCTATAAGTCAGAGTTGTGTACCTGTAACAGCCTGGGATGCTCTTTTGAGACATTGCTCTGGGATGACATGTAATTTGTGCCCTGGGAGATCTTCAGGTCAGAGTTGTGTACCCGTAACATCTTGAGATGCTCTTGCGAGGTTTTTTCTTATGGCATGTAATTTGCTCCTGGGAGATCTGGATAGGATGAGAAAGGCCTCAGATGCTTCAGCCAGGTTTTGCCATGACCACATGTAATTTGCTCCTGGGAGATCTGGACAGGATGAAAAATGCCTCAGATGCTTCAACCAGGTTTTGTGGTGGACCACATGTAATGTGCTCCTAGGAGATCCGACAGGTAGAGCTATGTGCTCGTAATAGCCTGGGATGCTTTAGCCAAGTTTTGTGGTGAGATCACATGTAATGTGCTCCTAGGAGATCCGACAGGTAGAGCTGTGTGCTTGTAACAGCCTGGGATGCTTCAGCCAGGTTTTGTGATGGGTCACATGTAATGTGCTCCTGGGAGATCCAACAGGTAGAGCTGTGTGCTCGTAACGGCCTGGGATGCTACCGCTAGGTTTTGTGATGCATGTAATAAGTCTTGAGGATTCCACAGTATGGCTAGTGATGATGAAGACCTGCAGGTGGTGGGCCTACATCCAGTATGAAAAAGGACTAGGCCTGTAGAGCTTCCTATGACGAGTAGATACAGATATTGTTTGAGATAGCAGCAACAGTGATGATGACGATGATTTGAGGATGATGCATCGATGATGATGATTCAGAGAAGAATACTTGTGATAGCAGACCTGTGTCGAGAAATACCTTCCTATTTAAGAGGGAGTGTTGATGTATATGTAACTTGGGAATGTATTTCATCCATGTATTTAATTTATATATTATTGTACTCCTATAGAGATGTGTCATTCCTCTATACGGAAGTGTCGTCATGTGTATTGATAAGTGTCCCAAGTGTGTGAACTTGCCGATGGTTTATTAGACCACCATGTGTGGGGTCGGCCCTTATTTTATGTAATATATGGTTGATGTACCTAGCTAGACAAGTCGGCCCCATAAGGTCACTAGGAAAACAGAACAAGTATAAATAAAGATCGGGAGATCTCTATTTTGATCACTCGGAAACTCATTCTTCCTTCACTCAAAAAGTGGCGCACTAGTGAGGAGGAGGATCATCTGCTACTAGGAGACTATCTCTGTGTATTTTGGTTGTACTTTGGTTGAGCCATTGCTCTCTCTATCTCTGAGGAAGTTGTGGGGTTTTTCACCTTAAGGTTTTCCCCATGGAAACTCTGTGTCTATTGTCTCTCATGTGTTTGCTTCTTGTGATGATTGACATGCTTGTTATGATTGATATGCATTGATATACTGTACATGTTATTCTCTCAGTAAAGATCCTAGAGTATTGTGAATTAATGCTCAAATTTTAACAGTCGCACCCTCAAAAACCCTGAAGAGACCCTGGTGCACCCCTGCTGAAGGAAAATTGTGCCACCTTTCGAGCTAGCTCACTCTACCTGAAGACAAATTGAGTTGGATGGCGCACCCTAGCTGAAGGAAAACTGAGCTGGCTAGCACACCCTAGCTGAAGGCAAACTGAGCCGGGTGGCACACCTTGGCTGAAGGAAAACTGCATCGGTGGCTCACCTTGGCTAAAGGAAAATTAAATTAAACGCACCTTATATGAAACTGCGTCGTTCGACGCACCTTATATGAAGGAAAATTGCGCTGGTCTTCCTTTACTCTATAATTTCTTCCCAGCACACCCTGGAGGCGCACTGTGTCAGTTAGAAAGTTGCGTCAACCATTTTAAGAGTTTTCATAAGACATGGCAAGTACCAGCATTGTTCAAATCTAGTTTTTGAAGAGAAATTACCACTGATGTTGAGCCAAAATATTGGACAACGTTCCAGCCTTGATTGCAGAAGATCGGGGCTTGCAGAGATCGATCCAAGAAAAAACTATGTAGAAAAGGGTGGAGAAGATATGGAGTTTCTATCCAGTTTCCAAGGATCTGAAGTCTGAAGGATCACTGATACCAAAGAAGAAATAACCAAGAAGATCGAATTTTGAAGATGGTGCTAGAAGAGCTACCAGAAGAAATCGAAGAGGTAAGAAATATGTTAATTTCAATAGGTTCATGGCAAACCTTTGATGGAGACAATTATGAATTATGGTCATTAAAAATTAGGGATCTGTTAAGGTCACAAGATCTGTGGCATTTTGTAGTTGAAGAGGATCCTAGTGATCTAGAATCATTTCAGAATTTGATAGAGTATCGAAAGGAAAGAAGGAAAGTTGTTGTCGTAAGTATCATACAAAATAGTATAGACTATTCCATCTTTCATAACATTGCAGAAGTGTATACTCCAAAAGAAGCTTAGGATATATTGAAAGCAAAGTTCAGTGGAGAGGAACCTGATGTAGAAGAAGATGAAGCAGATTTCAGTGAAGAGGAACCTGATGTAGAAGAAGATGAAGCAGAGTTCAGTGAAGAGGAACCAGTTGACTTTGCAAGCCATGCAAAGCACCAGGAATCCCACAGTGAAGTGGAAGACAACAAGAAGACTGTGTTTATGATCAAGTAAGCTCAACAAAGCTTGTTGATCTAGCTTTGTTTGCTAATGACAGTGAAAATAAACTTGCCAATGTAGACGTCCCTAGTGACGTGAGTGATAGTCTCTCAAAGAAAGAGATAGTTGATAGCAGCAGTGAAAGTCTCTCAGAGAAAGAGACAGTTGATAACAGCATAGAAGTTGCACCAACAACCAGTTCATCACAGAATCAGAAAACTTGAGGGATCTATATGAGCAAACTCCCATTATTGATGAGCAGTATGAGTATGCTATGTTTCCTTGTCAGCCCACAGTTTTTGAGGAAGCAGTGAAGGATGAACATTGTGTACAAGCTGCAACAATCAATGAGAATGATGATGTAGTTGTCATTGAAACAATAGAGGTGGAAGATGAGGAAGATGTGGAACACGAAGAAGTGAAATCTCTCCAAGAAGAGTTGAACCTTAGTGAAACAAGAGAAGAGGAAGATGTGATTGCTCTACAAGAAGAGATGAAATATATTCATCTTTTTTCTGACAAGAATTTTGAGTGTGCAAGTAAAATGGACAGCAACATACAATATGTAAAAATAGAAGAAGAAGAAGAAGACTTGCACTATGTTCCAACACCAATGAAAAGCAATAAAATTGTTTATTGTGCAGAAGCCAAAGAAGATGTTGAAGAACATCTACTTAGCATCAAGTTCAAGAAGACAAAGAAGAAGCATTCCAAGTACACATCAAGGAAGAAAGTAAAGCTTAAGTTTATTTGAATGAAATGTATGCCTAGCTGAGACATAGACCAGCAAGCACAACACTTAGGCATTGACAGTGCTAACCACACCATCCCACTTGAGATTAAGGGGGTGTGTTAAGAGTTGTACTCTCAATGGTCCTAAGTTGGTTAGTTAGTTGAGTTAGTTGTTGACTAGAACATTGGTCGACCCATGGTATTCACTGGCCCATTGTATTAGCCAGTGGTTTTGAGTTGATGTGATACTATGTGAGTTTAATAATGATAAGACAATCAATATTCCCTTTGTGTTTCTACTCTTGTTTTGTGTCCTTTCAAACTTTATCATGGAAGTCATATCTATATTTTGTAGGTAGAGCTCTATGTACATTGAATTTAATTTGTTTTTTTAATCCATAAAACTTGGCCAAATATTAAGTAGTTTTTTTAAATCCACTAATCATGCACATAATATTATCAATGTGTCTATAATTGCAATGGATGAACCCTCATTTCATAAAATAGTATTGTTTGAGCTGTGAAATATGAGAATAACTTATGTTTTCTTCTATTTTTTTAAACCTTCTTTTGGGGTATGAAGCTTGTCTCAAATTTCAAAATATTCTATAAGTAATCTATAATTGGAGTCAATGAAGCCCTGAGCATAGCCTTGCTTATCTATCTTTTTTTTCTAATCAAAACAAGAGCCGCATGCGGCAATGTCCATGACAAAGCTTGGAAATAGAGTTTGTAAATTGCATTTGCAGCAACAACAAAAAACATGATGCAGGGAATTGCTAAATTAAATATGTATATTGTGATGAAATCCATTGTTGTATTGGCATAAAAGTGTTCAAGTATACGGTGGATTACACTGGAGTTAAATTTGAAGAGATACTAAAGAAATTGAAATCTAATTTACGTGACATAAGGATTCTAATGTGTGCCATGGTCTACAATTGCATCAGGATAGATATTGCATTCATAGTGGGTCCAGTCGGTGAATATATGCCAGATCCATGTTGTTGGCAGCGTCAAGCAGCTTAACAGATTTTCAACTATTTGAAAGGAACAAATGACTTTTATATTAGCTTTAATGACATAACTTATACTAGCTTCAGGACTCTATCATGTTGGTTGGACAACTAACATTGACAGTAGCAAGTCCATCTTATGTTTTGTACTGGAGCAGTATTACATCATCACAAAAGTTTATTCCATCTAATATTATTGTTGTGTCAAGCACTTGAACAATGTTTTAGCCACACAAGCAACAAAGGAATTATTGTGGTTGAAAATTCTACATGCTAATGTTGGAAAAGAATCAAGTGTTTTCCTCTGCTCATGCATAAGCAAGTCTAGGATTTTTTATTGCATTTATAAGGAGCCAACCTTAGAGAAACCCAGAGGTTGCTCTGTGAATAAAGTTTCACATAGATTTTCCATTAATGTTGTATGATGCGAAACATTAGATTTGTCTAGCTTGATATTGCAAAAGCCAGAAAGTGAATACCACTAAGCTGTAAATAAGAAGAAAAATCCAATTTCAAAAAGAGCAATCAGTTGGCTAAGCATTAAGTCCTACGAAATAGCCATACAAATCTACAACTACTGGCATAGATAGAAGCCTCTATGCAAAGCAGAAAGGTAACCAGGCCATTATATCATAATACAATTATTGTAACAATTATTGTAACTGTCCGGCCAAAATATTTGTTTTGAAAGGAAACATCAATAGTTTTTAATAGCCAACAAACACTCGCAAACATGACCCAGCCCTCAACTCTAGTGCATCAAGAGATGGATAGGCAATGTTTAGGTCATTATTGTGCTTCTGAAATATGTAGATCAATCAAATAATAGAAACCAATATGATCGCCAAATCAAAAATAATAGCAAATTTGATGCATTTCAAGACGGATCTTCTAAACACTAAAATAACTGCAGAACTTGGAAATCAGAAGGGGCACACAAGGGAGAACCTAGGAAACAATACTGGAGTTGGTTTGGAAACAATAGGTAGAGGCTGCAGGTCCCAATCATTCTCCACAGAAGGATGATATACTTGATAATGCAGGTTTTTTTGGCAAGTCGCAATCCCAACTATCAGCCATAGTCGATCAGTTCCTCCATATTGAGCTAATAATTGGCTCAATTCCATAACAGCCCTATGGGTGCTCCTCCTGCCTATGAGACTGAAAACCCTATCCATGCTCCTCCCACCTTGAGCTACTCTACAAGCCACTTTAAATCACCCACGTTAAGAATTATACCCTTATTCAAACGCCCTTCCACCATTCGGTCCAATTCCCTGAACTTCATAGCAATGTGGTCTTTATCTTTGTTTCTGAAACAGAAAGTGGATATCTCTATCTCAGTAGGAAGGATCTGCACACTCTGAACCTACATTGGGGTTTCACCTTTTTTCTATTCTCTGCACAAGTTCTTTTATTACAACTCCGAGCTCTTCAGCACCAACCCCTGAACTTTGAAGTCAAGGTTTCAAGTAGGAATTTCTCTATGAAATTGGCTGAGAGCTCACATCATCTTGTTCTAAGTTTCTATTGTTGTAATCACATGTTAAGAATTATACCCTTATTCAAATGCCCTTCCACCATGCTTCCACCATTCGGTCCAATTCTCTGAACTTCATAGCAATGTGGTCTTTATCTTTGTTTCCCAAACAGAAAGTGGATATCTCTGTCTCAGTAGGAAGGATCTGCACACTCTGAAGCTCCATTGGGGTTTCACCTTTTTTCTATTCTCTACATAGGTTCTTTTATTACAACTTCGAGCCCTTCAGCACCAACCCCTGAACTTTGAAGTCAAGGTTTCAAGTGGGCATTTCTCTGTGAAATTGGTCGAGAGCTCACATCATCTTGTTCTAAGTTTCTATTGTTGCAATCAAAATGTCACTGAATTCTTCCAAAAATTGAAGGTGAATTACCTACCTGATCAATGGCACTTGAAGATAGGGAAATGGATGAATGCGACTTTTCCATATTGATCGATTGCTCGAGTTTTACTTTGACAGCAGGGCTCGAAAAACTTACCAGCAACTAGTAAATTATCCTTCAAAAACATGGTGGTAATCTATAATTGTGAGCGACCATGCACTAAAGTTTCTGGATGGGCCTCCGATGCTACAATTGGACCAGTGAGAACGCACAGATAGACCAAGAAAGGGATGAAGGAGGTGATGAAATCACCAAATAGAGAGTGCAAGAAGGCATTGAAGTTGCGCCAACCTCTGTTGGCAGACTGGGAGATGCTGCTTCCTTCACCTCTGTTGCTTCTGTTGCTCCCATCATTATCATGACAACAACCAAGAAAAATGCATATGCGTACGAGCCTGCCATTGTTGATCACACTCTCAATAAAACCTGCGACTACTACCAAATAGTGAAAAGGACAAACCCTAAGCACCACCCTTCCGAGACAACTGCGAATCTGATACAGACTAACCCAAATTTGAAGGGGCAATATTTTTTGGCTGAGATTCGAACTCTTAACCACGAAGAACCGACAATGTGAGTTCCAGAATTTGCATAGGAAACGACTGAGCTTATGAACCCTCCTCTGCGCCTCGTAGACCAATTGGAAACCCACAAAAAGAAATATAATATCTCTGGTTCGGGCTGGTTGCGAGTATACATGGAGGCGTGCACATCATATGCATGCAGCCATAATTTTTCTGAATTGGCCGTTTACACTTTGGGCAAGGCTTTGAATTTGCCAATATCCAATTTATGTTTTGTGATTCTGCACTGTTATTCAAGATCCACTTTTCCACCGTATGATAGTCTACTGGACGGTGAACTTCCTCACAACAATTCCAGCAGAAGTTATATGCACATTTGAACTTAACATCAAAAGGGCCACTTCCCATAACAAATTCGACACCATACTCGCAGCCAGGAGCTGGACACCACTCGGTCTCTCTATTGTCTTCAACATATGATCTCAAAAGATACCGTGTATACTTTGCTCTATCTTCATCATCAGAGACTAAAGAAAGGACCATATCTTCATTGACGGCAACACTGCATGAAGGGTTTGGGCACCGCAAAGTGAGGCATCCAGGACCATCATTTATCGAAGTATGAATGTAGCCTGTCCAGCACTCATTGAAAAAGTGATGGCCACAAGCAGTTGCCTTCATTCTGCTATAGAGGTAACAATCAAAGCATGTCCCACACGTCAAATCCTTTTGATCCGGTCTAACCTCCACAACAGGCTTTTCCAACAACCCCACATCCATTCTGACCTTCTCCTCATTTGCAAACCATTCATCATTAACCTTATCAATACTCCACTTGAAGTGACGCAAGAGAATCGCAGCCTCAATTTTGGATAAGTGAAGCACTCCAGAAATAGTTTTTATAGCCTCCTTTTGAAGTTGGAGAATGGCTTCGTCATTCAAAATATAAACATTGAGAAGCAAAAGGACAATCCCTGACATCGCAACCAGCCCGAACTTAATAAGCGTACGAATACGGACAAGTGCGGGGACACGCGGTGAACAAAATCCTCGCACCAAACTCCAAGGTGATTTTACAACTTTAACATTGAAAAGGTGCGAGGACACACGGCGAACAAAATTCCCGCACCAAACTCCAAGGCGATTTTACAACTTGAACATTGAAAAACTTAGCAAAATTTTGCTATTGAAAAAAATTAAAATAGTATGGAATGACTAATATTGCCAAATCCGTTACAATATGTCACGGACATAATAAACAACAACAAACAAAAGACTCTTCTTCTTTGTCACTGTGCATCGACTTCAATGATCCATATCTTCCAGGAGCATAACACGGTGGCCGATCAACTTTCCTATCTCGGACTGGATGCTATGGCTGGCTGGATTTATTATGAGATCTTGTACAGATCTTGTTATCTCCTCAAATAATTTTTTAAGGTTTTATTATGTTAGGTGATAGGAGGTCATTTGAAAATGAAAACACATTATTAAATTTTGTATTTAGGCTCATTTTAATGAAGTTCTAACTCATAATATGTCAAGAAACTTTCGAGACAAGTTTTTATTTCAAAAAAAAAACTTAAAAAACAGGTTTCGGTAGCCAAGCGCTTATTTAAAACGGTCCCTAAGCTACCGAAATCTCTGCTTTCGGCAGCTTAAATGAAATTTTCGAGGCTCTCCTAACTACCGAAAGGGCAGACATACAGCGTGAGTCAGGGGGCAGTTTTCGGTGGCTTGGTCGAATACGATGGTGTTCATTAGCCACCGAAAGGCGGATGCTTTTCACCGCCCACAGTTCAAGGAACGAAACTTCTATGATTGCTGAAAGCAGAGACAATTTTCGTGATTCATGGGACCATTTTCGGTTGCTTGGGCGAATACGATGGTGTTCATTAGCCACCGAAAGGTAAGTTTTTGGCAGCTTACAGTTCAGAGGCAAAATTGTTTGAAGCTACCGAAAGCAGAGGCGTTCTCAACACTGTTTTTACAGCGTAAAGGAAAAATTGCCCAAAGCTACCAAAAGGAGAGGCATTTTCACCACTTTTTCAGCAGCACTCGTGTTCAAATGCAAATTCATTCTAGCTACCGAAAGAGCAAAAGAAATTCACTTGTCATCAAGAAGCTGAGAGAAAATACACTTTTGCCATTTTGGAAGATTAGTTTCAAAATAGAGCTTTCGGTGGCTTGGGCAGGCTTTCACAGCTGTTCTTAGCCACTGAAAGCTCTGCTTTCGGTGGCTTACAGGTTCGAATATTGGCTCTTTAGCCACCAAAAGTTAAAAACAGGGCAGAGAGGCATTATTTTTTGCCCAGATCACGGTTTTTGCTTCCAAATGGCAAGAGGATGGTTTTTAGGTGAAGTTTTTAATTAATAGGATCTATTTCAATGTGCTATTCCAGTTTTGAAGGTGCCGGCAAGATGGAAATAATGAAGAAATGTGGCGTTTTTTACTGTCCCGAGTCATCATTTTCAAATGACGATTTTGAGCATCTGCAAAATCTTTTTGAAAACCGCTCGGTGGTTTTTGTTCCTAACATGTCATAGAACAATAACCTCTCCCTGTTTTCCTACAGGTGTTGCAGATTGAGATAGTTGAATCCGTCACTGAGCCCTAATTTTTGGATCCCAGAACCTACATGTGTGACACTTGTTTTTGAAATGCAGATCTCAGGAAAACCAAAACGCGTTTCAAAGATATGAGAGACATTTTTTCTCACAACAGATCAATGCACAATAACCTCTTTCAGTTTATACACAGGTGTCACATAGCTGGAGAACTGAACCCATCTCTGAGCCTCTTTTTCAGCAGTTTCAGCAAAAGTGGCGTTTTTACTATGCAGAGTCATCATTTTCAAATGATGATTCTGAGCTACTGGAGAATCATTCTACAAAACGCTCGAAGGTTTTTATTCCTGACACGTCAGAGAACAATAACCTCTCTCATTTTTCCTACAGGTACCACATATTGGGATAATTGAATGCATATCTGAGCCCCATTTGTTCAGCAGTCTGGCCAATTAAAAATGATTTTTCCTGGTTTGTTGAAAAATGGTTTTGGATTTTCCATCTAGAGGAAATTCGACCCAGCTTCTTAGGATATGGGGAGAGGTTGTAAAGGCTATAAAGCCCAGAACTCATGTAGAACAATGGTTGGATTTTGGAGAGACTGATCGATATTTGTATTCTCAGACTTCAGTGACTTCTCAGATAATATAAGATTCTTTTACTATTTGCTTTCAGATTTCTCTTTCTTATGTTTCTATACTTACAGTGGATGGTTTATTTCCTGTATGCTCACTTGTCTATGCTAGATAGATGTTATCCTGTCTTGGTATTTGAGAACTGAACATACATGTTATTTATTCGTTGTGATTATCCATTTATATACATATTTCTGTGTATGAGTCTGCTGACACGATAAGGATTCACTCCCATTAATCTTTTATCAACCCTTTGAATAGCAGTAGTCAAAGCCTTGTCTACCCGAGCGTCTCTATGTGTGTTTTGAGTGTGTGAGTTTTGATCTCAGTCATCCAACTTGATCCAAACAAACCCCATCATTTAAGATAAGTTTAAGTTACCAGGCATCTCTAAAATACAATCTAGGAGAGTTTCCTGGAGTGATAACATTTTGGCGCCGTTGTCAGGGAAAGATTATTGAAGCAGCACCTTCCCTGGGAGATGACATAGTTCCAGTTTTGATGATAGACAAAGCCTGGACATTATTTTGGTTGTAATCATCTATCTGGTGACTCCATGAAGGACGGATTCAGTGGTGACTCCACAATATTCACATGTCGAAAGCATTTGCTGCTATTTTGGCTCGGAGGTTTGCACATCTTGACTTCTCTTCAGTTCCTGGTTTCCCACATCCAGTACCTGATATGTCCGAATGGGGAGATTTTCTACATGTCTTCAAAGAGGAGAAAGAAGACAATCCTGCAGAACACCTCCTCAAGTTTCACAAATGCATGGATCTATTAGATCTGCAGCATGAATATTTTCATGCACTCATTGTATGGAAATCCACGTCAGTGGTATTTGCTTTACCTCCCTCCAGCATTTCATCATTGAAGGATTTTCACAAAGCATTCAATGAGCACTTTAAAGGGTACTGTTATCACATATGTAGTAGCCGGGCTACCACACATTATTTTTCAGATTCCAGAGCACTCTTCAGCCAGTTCCTTTACATTGAGATGATGAGATGAGCATCTATCTATGGATCACTATCATATTTTGGACAGTATTCCCCATGCCATGACTGAGTCTCAGGACACTCAGAGAGATGACCGATGTAGCCATTATACCATTTATGTAGAGCATTCAGTAGTGCCCAGAGTTACAGTAGCAGTTTCAGAGGACAAATGATGGTTCAAAGGATGAGCATTCAGGTATATGACTCAGCAGGTATATCATGGTGTTATGGTTATATTGCTTTTATATTCATTCTTATGGCATGTCTTAGCACTTAGTGTCATGATCTGGCGATCATATAGATATGTGGACCCGGTTGATCTTATTATATATATTCTATTGTCCTTACTCATACTTAGAAGTTCATTACTCATACTCATTGGTTTTACCCTCCCTAGGGAGAATAGAGGTGATCATTCCACCATACCTTGGCTTGCTAGTGTTGGCTCCATTACTCATTGTCTTCATCCATCCATTACCTACCTTTTTAGTTTATCACCCTGACTTACTACTTGACTAGTGGCATGGAGGATCTTTTCCCCACTGTAGCCTCTGTATTGGATGAGCTTCCCTGTTTATTGTGTCTCGGCTCTTAGTTGGTGACAAAACTTACCTTTGGTGAGTTGGATTGTAGGCCTAAATCATTCTGGTCGGTTGTCCCAATGTTTGGCATTGGCTCGAACTCCCCCTAGTCACTTGAGATGTTGTTGGCTAAAACTGAAAGCTCATGTACTACTTATGGAAACTTATAAATTCACCCATGGAAACTAAAAAGGGCAAGAGCGATGAACTGCTAAAAAAATATTCCTCGAAGAGTATAAAAGAAAGGTCCAAAAAGCAATGATTCTTAAAAGCTATATCTAAACAATTGCTGACCTTATGTATGTATAAAAAACATGCCCTGGATGCAAGCTGCAACTAGTTGTGCTTATCAACACACCTGAGATCCGAAGGGTTATGTAGGCCAAAAAGGCCAAGAAATGAAATTGAATGATCCTAATGAACCTGGATCAACTTGATGTAGACATGATGCCTAAGTTGAATAAGCACGCTCTAAACAACTTATCCATTTGTGAGACACCACCATTCCCTGTGTTGTTGCTCATTCAATATATACTATGGTGTGTATTCCCTTTCCCATATCCAAAGTGTCACAATGTTAAGTCATTCAGTCATCCTTTAGCCTCACCATTTTATTTTAGCCTTCACCCTTCACTAGCAAATTGATCACAACTATGAAGTGAGTATGGTCCTGAAAGTCTAGTCTGAGTCATATAAATAATTAATGACAATATATATTTGGATTTAGATCGCCAATAATGATTACTTTGTGTTATAATTGCTATTTGAATGAGTTGTAGAGCATGCATTAACCTTTGACACTTTGCAGCAGCTTCTGATGGTAGTCTGAGTTATATTTGGTCAATATTGACCTAGTCAAACCTAGTTTGACCAAGGTCAATCACAGGACATGAGATTATTGGACCTTATGATGACACAGGTAGATGATATATGGTCTATGTACATGTACATGATGGTTCTATGCATCAGATACAAGTTTATGATGATGATCTATGGTTTTCAGCATTATTTGAACATTTACAGATTATTATTATTCCACCTGTTCCGGTATATTAGATATATTATATGATCATGCGGAGATCTATATGGTGTATGAGTACACATCTTGGATAGTTTTGGACCTTCTGATTCCAATGAGACAGTCTATTTTCAGTTCCGGGCAGTTACAGTGATGATTTAGCCTCAGTAGGCTGTCCTAGTGCAGTTTTGGTCTATCGGAGACCCTGTTAAAGCAGAGATGATTTTTATTTGGTTCACCTAGGGCGCTGATGATGGAGGGGGTGGTCTAGCCACTTGTTTTTACCATATTACCCCCTTCCAGACACACTGGTTCCCTCACTTTGACAACATAGGCAATCCAGGAGGCAGTTTGGGGTAGGTACACGCTTCCCGAGGTAGTTTTGGATTGGTAGAAATGGCTACAGAGGAATTCAATTTGGGCTATTGAGGCAAAGTTTTGGCATGGGATGATCAGTGATGACGAGTGGGATGTCTTCTGCACCTTCTCCAGCAGTTTCAGCTTCATCGAGGCCCACATCCATCACTTATGGCACTTTCTGATGATTTCTAAGGTCTTTTGAGGCCTACGATTTGTCCATAGAAGCACGATTTGGTATATTGATGACTATTTTATTATTATTGTGCTATGGGGATTGACCAAGGGTGGCTAAAATTACCCCTTGGACCCACCATAAGTTTATTGTTATATTTTGTCATCATGATTTGGTGGCATCCCCTCTCCTAGGGCGATTTTGTCCACTTATTGTTATATTTTATGGTTGATCCATGTATTTTATTGTTGAGCTCATCTCAACCATTGATTAGATCTTTTGATCTTTTAATCTTAGCCACTCATGTAAAAATTGGTTAGGATGATGGTCTCTCTCCATCCTATTTAAGGAGAGAACCTCTCATTATAAAATGATCTAAAGATTTTTAGCTCTTGGCTCTTGGATTAAAATTTCTATCTTTTGGAGTACATGCTTGGGTTGGAGTGGATGTTGGTTGTTTTGATTGTAAATGCTTTTTTCCATTGCACTAGAGGATCTATTGTAGCTATCTTGCATATTTTCCATATCTTTTTACAGGTGGAGAAGACTTCTTCAACAAGTGCGAATTGGTGGGGAGGCTTGCCCTTCAAGCTTGGAGGAGGACGTTTTGGGTTAAACAGGGAGTGGTTTTGTCTTTGCACAAACTATTATTTGCTTATCTCTTTCTTGCTTGTATCTACCTTCAACATGTTAAACTGATTGATGCTTTGCTCCTTGGTTTTGACAAGTTAGAGGAACACATATGTGGCTTGGAAAAATCAATTTTGCAAGAGGGCTTCAAAAATTCTCCATTTGATCTTTGGAAAAAGTAATCCTCATCTCAACTAGCATTCATATCTTCATCCAGGTATGCTCCAAAGGTACAATCTTCTTCTTCTTTGAATCATCCATAATTTCTAGATCATACAAACCCTAATTAATTAAAACCCTCATTTTGGTTTTTTTTAGATATACTTAGATCTAGCCTTGCTTTTGAAGAGATATTAAAAACCCACCTCTATAGCATCCACCCCTAGTTGGATCTATAGTTTGGTGGTGATTGGATTAAAATTGACACACTTTTCAAGGCAATAAATCCCTCTTGAACCAAATTGCACTTCCTTGGAGAGGCTTGTTTGGTTAGATCTAGCATATGGGTAGGTGAGATCCCACTTGATTTGCAATCTACACACTTGATAACCTACCCCTAGACTTTTACTTGGGTGATTTCTACCTTGTGGGCATCATTCCACATTTTAAGGGATTAAAACCCCCTTTTGAACTACTTGGCACCTTAAAACTCAAATCTAGTAAGATCTAACCCTTGGATTGACTTGATTTTCTAGATCCACATAGATCATTGCCTAAGTTACTTGGATCTACAATTTGGTGGCCATTGGGCTTGATTTGACACACCTTATCCACCTTTTAGCCCTCCTTGAGAAAGGTCGCACTTCCTTGGGTGAGTGAATTTTCCCACTTTGAGGATGTGGGTAGTTGAGATTTTTGTGGATTTGGAACGGGCATACCTTGAAACCTAGGTCTAGAGTATCTTTTTGTGACGATCTGCCTTGGGGGTAGCATTCCTTGTTTTAAGGGATTGTGGTCCACTTAGGGTCATATCTTGAAATCATAGATCTAGCAAGATCCAACCACTACATCTCAATTAGCCCACTTGTCTTGACCTCTAGGTGTCCCGATCTACACTTTGACATATCTCTTGACTCCATTAACCCATCCAACAAGGCACTAGTCCTCCCTAAGCAAGTCGCACTCCTTGGGAATTGTGTCAAACCTTAGATCCAGTACATGGATACTCCTAATTTCAACTTAGATCCATAGATCTACTCATTACATATCCTCTAGTGCCAATTGGATCCCTTAATTTCACCTTGTGGATCCACATTAAGCCATTTCACATATCCCAAGAAAGTAGGACACACTTGTGTAACACATGGTACTATATCTTATCATTATAACTAATCATGTGGCCTAAATCATACATTGGTTGAAACACTAATCATTCCTCAAACCACCTTCAACCATACTTTAATTTCTAGGCCTACTTTACCTTGCATTGGTTTCCGTAACTTACCATTTACTCATCCCTAGGAACCTTTGTTTGGGTCCAATCATCTTTGATTGGTTATAGTGTCTCCCCCTAGGTCTTGATTCACCTTGACCTAAAGTGAAGAGTGCCTCAGTTGACGTGACTCTCACCTTGCATCGGGAACCGTGGCATCTCTTGGGTCACCTCTTTAGTTGTCCATCTCCTCTACCATCCCAGATGGGATACCACTAGGGACAACTACAAGTTGTGTGATAACAGGTACTTTTCAGATGAGTTCTTATTTAATGATTGCTGTGAAGGACATGAATTGCATTCTAAAGATGAAAATCTAAATGGAGAAGAAGCCTTACCTCATCTTTCAAGTGATCTTCGTTGTGATGTGCTTCCTCATAAACATGAATCAGAAAGGAGTAATGAAGAAGCTGAGGGTTTTCCTATTACCTCTATTTCTGATTTTTATGAATCTGAAGAATTAGTTTATTTCGCTACACATGGAGGTGGTCAGCTCTCTGTTAGTCAAATATTCGTTGAAATCAGTAAGGCTAGCCCACAGTTTTCAGTTTTCAAATCAAAGGGATGTGGTGAAGGGGAGCAGAAAAGTTTATATCAGCAGTCGAGCATTCATATTTCTCTAACAGATATCGAGCAGCCTATATTCAACACTGAGACCATTGAAGGCATCCAGTAGCATTTCAGTTCTCAGTCGGGACAACAAGAAGACTATCAAGGAAGACATCTATCTACAAACAGTGAGGTCAATAAAAGCAGTCTGAAACAGCATTGCGATTTTCAGTTGGAACAACAACAGGGAGGGGTATTTCATTGTGACTTTGATGACCCTATTGCTGACTATTTGGATTCTATAAGCAGCATAAATGTCCAAATACTGTTGTTAGATGAAAATTGGCTCTATCATCTTTTCAAGTTACATTTTTGCATGCTATGGTCCCTTATATTGTTTGGGTCGAGATCAAGTATGATATTAGCAAGTCCATTATGTTCTTGGCTGCATTGGAAATTTAGTTTTACATGATCAATCTACCTCTACTGGTTAGTGTAGGAGTAGGCAGAAGAATAAGCTCTTCGTACGAGCAGCTAGATCATCTTCAGTTGTTTTCAGTTTTTGTTTTTTTTTAATAAGCAGGCTACAGGCATGCACATGCAGGCTGCAAGTTTTCAGAGAATCAGTTGCACAGGCCAAATGACTCCATAGCCCAATGGATATAAGACACTATTGGCAGGAGTAGTTTGGTTTCAAATGATGAGCATGGTTGCAGTATTTGGATCAGGTTCGCAAAGGCCAGATGACTCCATAACCCAATGGATGCAAAGCGTTGCTAGCAGGTTTACAGTTGAACATTTGTGGACAGTTTGCAGACATTTGGTGACAGTTTAAATGACTCCATAGCCCAATGGTAAAGGCGACTAGAACTACTAGGTTCTTGAAACCTCACAGGGAGGCTTTCATCCCCGAGTAGGAGCCAGATGTTATCTCCTCAAATAATTTTTTAAGGTTTTATTATGTTAAGTGATAGGAGATCATTTGAAAATGAAAACACATTATTAAATTTTGTATTTAGGCTCATTTTAATGAAGTTCTAACTCATAATATGTCAAGAAACTTTTGAGACAAGTTTTTATTTCAAAAAAAAAAAATTAAAAATAGGTTTCGGTAGCTAAGCACTTGTTTAAAATGGTCCCTAAGCTACTGAAATCTCTTCTTTCGGCAACTTAAACGAAATTTTTGAGGCTCTCCTAACTACCGAAAGGGTAGACATACAGCGTGAGTCAGGGGGCAGTTTTCGGTGGCTTGGTCGAATACGATGGTGTTCATTAGCCACCAAAAGGCGGATGCTTTTCGCATCCTGCAGTTCAAGGAACGAAACTTCTACGACTGCCGAAAGCAGAGACGATTTTCGTGATTCATGGGACCATTTTCGGTGGCTTGGGCGAATACGATGGTGTTCATTAGCCACCGAAAGGTAAGTTTTTGGTAGCTTACAGGTCAAAGGAAAAATTGTTCGAAGCTACCAAAAGTAGAGGCGTTCTCAACACTGTTTTGACAGCATAAAGGCAAAATTGCCCAAAGCTACCAAAAGGAGAGGCATTTTCACCACTTTTTCGGCAGCGCTCGTGTTCAAATGCAAATTCATTCTAGTTACCGAAAGAGCAAAAGAACTTCACTTGTCATCAAGAAGCTGAGACAAAATACATTTTTTCTATTTTGGAAGATTAGTTTCAAAACAGAGCTTTCGGTGGCTTAGGCAGGCTTTCACAACTATTCTTAGCCACCGAAAGCAGAGCTTTCGGTGGCTTACAGGTTCGAATTTTGACTCTTTAGCCACCGAAAGTGCAAAATAGGGAAGAGAGGCATTATTTTTTGCCCAGATCACGGTTTTTGCTTCCAAATGGAAAGAGGATGGTTTTTAGGTGAAGGTTTTAATTAATAGGATCTGTTTCAATGTGCTTTCCAATTTTGAAGGTGCCAACAAGATGGAAATAATAAAGAAATGTGGCGTTTTTTACTGTCCTGAGTCATCATTTTCAAATGACGATTCTGAGCGTCTGGAGAACCTTTTTACAAAACGATCGAATTTTTTTGTTCCTAACATGTCATAGAACAATAAACTCTCCCCTTTTTCCTACAGGTGTTGCATATTGAGAGAATCGAATCCGTCACTGAGCCCCAATTTTCGGATCCCAGAACCTGCATGTTTGACACTTGTTTTTTAAATGCAGATCTCAGGAAAACCAAAACGAGTTTCAAATATATGAGAGAGGTTTTTGCTCAAAACAGATCAATGCACAATAACCTCTTTCAGTTTATACACAGGTGTCACATAGTTGGAGAAATGAACCCATCTCTGAGCCTCTTTTTCAGCAGTTTCAGCAAAAGTGGCGTTTTTACTATGCAGAGTCATCATTTTCAAATGATGATTCTGAGCAACTGGAGAATTATTCTGCAAAACACTCGGATTTTTTTCTTCCTGCCACATCAGAGAAAAATAACCTCTCTCAGTTTTCCTACAGGTACCACAGATTGGGAGAATCGAACGCATCTCTGAGCCCCATTTTTTCAACAGTCTAGCCAATTAAAAATGATTTTTCCTGGTTTGTTGAAAAACGGTTTTGGATTTTCCATTTGGAGGAAATTCGACCCAGCTTCTTAGGATCTTGGGAGAGGTTGTAAAGGCTATAAATCCCAGAACTCATGTAGAACAATGGTTGGATTTTGGAGAGACTGATCGATATTTGTATTCTCATACTTTAGTGACTTCTCAGACAATATAAGCTTCTTTTACTATTTGCTTTCAGATTTCTCTTTCTTATGTTTCTGTACTTACAGTGGATGGTTTATTTCCTGTATGCTCACTTGTCTATGCTAGATAGCTGTTATCTTGTCTTGGTATTTGAGAACTAAACATACATGTTTTTTATTCGTTGTGATTAGCCATTTATATACATATTTCTGTGTATGAGTCTGCTGACACGATAAGGATTCACTCCCATTAATCTTTTATCAACCCTCTGAACAGCAGTAGTCAAAGCCTTGTCTACCCGAGCGTCTCTATGTGTGTTCTGAGTGTGTGAGTTTTGATCTCAGTCATCCAACTTGATCCGAACAAACCCCATCATTTAAGATAAGTTTAAGTTACCAGGCATCTCTGAAATACAACCTAGGAGAGTTTCTTGGAGTGATAACAGATCCCTTTCTCCCTCGAGGGGTTTTTGGAACCTTTTTTGAGTTTTATTTTACATCTATCCTGCTGCGGCTCTATATATATCGGCCATATTTAAGACTCTTATGTTTATTCTTTTTGTTTGGTTACCTTTCGCACTTGGGAACCTTGGTCGGTATTAAACTATTTGAGGGATGGTTATATCCCGGTTACTTTTAGGATATATTTATATCTGTCAGGGGAGTCTGGACATGGATCTGATATCTTGCTGGTCTACTGGTTTTCATTATTCTGGTCATTATATACTCATGTACTACATATACTTGTTAATAAAGTATAGCTTTTTTACTTGTTAAAAAAAAACAACAACAAACAAAAGAATCACGTTATAAAGATCTCTGAAATTTTGTGCAATGAATGTGGTTGACATAATGCAAATGGATCTGCAATGAGTGAAAATTTCTCTTAAAGTGAACACTTCATTTAAGAAAGATTCGATGGGACAGACAACATGACGAAAGAAAGGACGTGCACAATCCAATATAATTTTTCAAGAAACACAGAGCTTCAGTTTTTAAGATTAATCTTGATAGATATTTGATGATTTCTCTTCTGGAGTAGCATACAGAAGCAACCATAGGAGGAAGATCCCATTTTGCGACATTTATATTTTTTTCTGGATATTCTTCAAGTGTTTTCCCACCAATCTTGCCTGGATATTCTTCAAGTGTTTTCCCAACCAATCTTGTCATATAAATTCAATGGACAATGTTATTGTAATGAGACTTTCATGTCATGCAAAACTTTTAGTGCATATGAGTTGTGGAGATTGGGAAAGGTTTACATTAATCATTTCGACGTTCTTCAAGCTTGTTAGGCATCTTGAATAGTAGGAGAAAATCGGTTTGCCTCCTGCTATTCATACCGTTTGGCAACCTTGCAAGTCATCCAAGTTTTGCTAAGAATTTCGGATTTAGTTTCATGTGTGCAAGTAGGAAATCTGTGATACTAAATTCAAACGGATTTAGTTTCATGTGTGCAAGTAGGAAATCTGTGATACTAAATTCAAAGTAAAATCAAAGACAAAGTTTTGGGTGATTAAGTTTGAATTTAACTCACTTTAAACTCAACAAAATATTTCTTTTTTTTCACACTTATGAGATACAGGGGGAATTGAATCCTGCCCCACCCCCATATGCCGGACGCCTTCACTCCAACCAAGCTACTTATCATGCTCATATCCACTTAATTTTTTAAATGGAATTTAATAAGCCACTCAAACAAAATATTAAGCTCACATCCACCTAATTTTTTAAGTGAAACTTAATAAGCCACTCCGCAACCAAAAAAAGTTCACACGTTCACAAGTTACAGCATTCTTTAAATTTCAAATTCAGGATGTCCCATCAGCATTAATGGCATTAGGTTGATCAAATGTTGGTAATATTTTAATGATTTGAGATCTTATGATGGTAAAGTTTTAATTGAGGTTTTATTCTCGAGTTACAGCATTCTTTAAATTTCAAATTCTAGGATGTCCCAACAGCATTAATGGCATTAGATTGATCACATGTTGGTAATATTTTAATGATTTGAGATCTTATGATGGTAAAGTTTGAATTGAAATTTTAGTTAACGACAATAGAATTAAACCCTTTTAAAAAATAATTTGCCTATCTATTTCTTAGGGGAGTTATGGATCGACTTCTTGGTATAATTTAATGATTTGAGATCTTATGATGGTGTAATTTGAATTGAAGTTTTATTTAACAACAGTAAAATTCAATTCCTTTAAAAAAAAATGATTAACCTTGTCTATTTCTTAGGGGAGCTATGTATCAACTTCAAAACTGTATTGTGCATGTCAAGTACCTAGAAGTTAAAGTTAATTTGTTTTCATTATGGAATCATTCTTTTAAAGCTATATTTCACATATTTCCGGCATCTCTCTAAAAATTATGTTAAATATGGAATAAATGTTATGTTTTTAAACATATATGAAACAGGGTTTGACGGAGTAAATATATATCTCTTAAAGATATAATATATTTATTTTAGGTTTATTTTTTAATGTAGATAATATGCTTTCAAAGAGATCAACTCTAAAGATTTCAAAGTAATTATTGAAATAAAAAATTGAAGATTACTGAGGTTTGTTATTTTTTTTATTTTATTATTGTTGGTAATGTAGTGTTACGTTTACGTATGTAACAACATCTCCCAACATCTCCCCCATACTGGACTGTAAAGCACCTCACTCCTCTCGATACAAAAATCTAATATAGAGATAATTAAACCAATCTTTAAAACCCACATAAATCTTCATCAAACTTTCCTATAAAAAACTCAAAAAAAATAAGATCAAAAGATCCTATGTACACAATATTTATCCTCCAACCCCTATGCTTCCCTATTCAAGATACGTAGAATGGATTATCAAACATACAAAAACAAAAATAGGAATGGTGTTAATTATGGGAGAATATATTCCCCATTTCAACCATCACTATTAGAAAAATATTAAATATTGTGAACAAGAAGCAGAAATGATTACTCATTGGATGGAGCAATTTCACAGAATAATTATTTAATGAATATTTTAGTTAGCTTGTGGGGGAGAAATTCTTTGTTTAGAATGATGTCCCAAGTATACATAATTATTAACTTAAGAGATATTTATATTTATTCCATGGATTTTATGTCAAGAATATATGAGGAGCCAAATTGCATACATTTGAAGGATGCTTGGGTCTGAGCCATTCACGCAATGATGAAACGGGATTTTGTTTTCAATTGGGCTGTCATTTTATACTATTTCATACAAATAGGTATAGAAAGGGATCATAAACCAAATTTTTAAAATTTCCTTACATTTGCTTCTTATTTGCTTGACATTATATGAACAAATAACCTTCTTCTTTTTTTTGAATTGGTGTTGGAACATTGATGCAATCATGTTCATGTTTATTATCAAATCTTATGGGAAAAAAAAGTATAAAATAAATTCTGCACAAATGTGTGCTCATTTCTTTTCCCACTATACAAATTGATAGTTAGTTTGTAAGAAATGACCCAAGCTATTAGTCGAAACTACGAATTTATTAAAGAGAATTGGAAACTAGTTTTTGTAAGAACATCATAATTATTTCAAGATATGTGTAATAAATTGTAACATCCCCATCCATCATTTTGACTATTGAGTGGGTAGTCACAAATTCCATACTTTCTCCCATTGAGACAATTATTCAAATTCGAAACTAATTTAAGCCTCCCATCAATAACATAAATTAAGAAATACATGTGTGGATGCATATATAAAATGCAACAAAATCAACAACCAATCCACACACACAACCTGCATAATAATGTGAATATCATAATAGCAAGAAAAAAAAAACAATATTTGCATAATCATAGACAATAGTAAACACTTATATTATAACTTAAGAATATCCAAGCAGATAGTTGTGTAAGAGCAATTTTACACCCAACCATAGGTATCAACTGTAGATACCACCCGTAAGCTATGCTACGAGACCACTAGGATGAAAGAAATAATTATAGTATTAAGTCTCTCTCATCCCAATACATTTTCTCTCATGCTTAGCCAATCTACTCACCATGGAGCACTACATGCATCTCATTCAACCATCACAGACATGGAACGTTCTTCCACTTCCCCACACAACATAAGGAAGGCATACTCTTTCTCTGTACAATAGTCCCTCAAAATACCCATCCCTTATAGTGCTCTTCAGTATGTGTAGAAAGAGTCGAACCTAATGTACATGGTTTTAGATCATTTCTTGTAAAATCAAATCATGGATTCTCAAGCATCCAAGGAGTAGTAAATAAATAGTGGGTAAATATTTCCTAACTTTCCCAACCTTTATGCTCACCTGCAACCATCATTCTTCACTATATGTATCCAATTTAATCTTCACAATGCTAAATCTAGTTAATTTCTCTATGTGGTAATTGGAAATGGAGAGAACAACATGAAAACCACAGTGTATGAGTGGTATATTTAATTGGATATGATAATGGACATTACTTATGACCATAGAATGAAGGAATCTTAAAATTTTCATAAGAAGTATATTCATTGCATGCTTTCATAACTACATGAGAAGATTTTCCCACCAACCTCACAAACACATTCAATTATTGGATTTGATAAGTCAAAGTTATTAAATCGATTATTTAAGGCACGTGGTAGAAAATATACGAGTCCTAAGGGTGACACTTGGTATAAGAGGATTTACTCTACCATAACCCCCATTTCATCTTTCCCTCTAGTGGAATCATTACCCCTCTAGTTCTCTTTATGCATTCATCATGGACCATTTTATTATTTCCAATGTAAGTATTTACATAGTCATCACGACAAGTATAATACATGACCCATATAGAAATATTAATGTCATACAGACCTAACCATTCACTAATTGGGCCTTAGCCTCGAGCTTTGCAATATCCTGAATCCATTCTAACTGATTTACATCATTTTACATAATATTATTTAGTACATTCCAAGGGTCAAAATTGGGAGTATTGCATAGCTAACCCTCCTAAGATGTTTCTAAGTATGTTATGATTAGACTAGTCTTAGGAGAGAGACCATATCAAAGTATTCTCCATGGAATTAATACTTCCTTAGTGAAACATAAGAGGAATGGATTTATCACTGCAACATGTGCATTAGACATAAAGCTACAAGACAAGAGGAAACCGTTATGTTGGAATATAGATTTCAACAAGGGTAGTATAAAAGGGATCATCCTCAAGGTTTAGTGTTGAAACATAGTAATCAAGTTTGTACACCCTAGCCTTGTTCCCATGAAGAGTGACATTATGAGATAGCTTATGAAAACACTACCTCTTGGGAGGAAGTCCAATAAATATTTAAATATTTAAACCTAAAGGGAAAACCTCAAAATACTATAAAATCTCAAAAGAAAAATCAAAGGATGATTAGACAAGGGAAAAAGAGAGAGGCTGAGAAAAAGGCAATGCAGGAGGCTTAATAAAAAAAAAAAAAAAATATCCAATAGATTAAGGAGTTAAATAATAAAGAGGAGGAAAAGAATTTTAACACAATAGTATGAAAAAACAAATATTAGAATAAAAATTGAAGAAAGGAGAATCCAGGGAAAGTTTAATTAGAAAGAAAATAGGGAGAGGAAAAACAAAAATTGGAAGAAGAAACCAAGACTAGTTGGTCAAATAATCTAATCCAACAACAAGGATAACAAAGTACAATAGAAAATATAGGACAACCTTCAGAGAAGCAAACACAAACTAAGAAACCCAATAATTGTGTTGATTTGACAATGGAGGATTTGGTGATCGCAAAATAGGCATCAATTTTAATATAAGTGGGAAAAGGAAAATGGATTATGATATAAGAAATAGTTATCCCTAACAACCTAGAGAATATCTTGTCATGGGGTGAAAATCCCATTCCTGATCCTATTGATGATACAATAGACTTGGAGTTAATTTCTTACAACCAAAGAAAGAAAACAAATGTCAAACAAATCCAAAGAAAGACAAATATTGATCTAGATAAAACTATCATATGCACAAGTGAAGTAGAGGTATTAGATACAAAGAAGACAAAACGGACATCTAGTTATTATCATCTAATTTATCCATTACACATGCTACTATAGAAAAAAAAATCATTATTGAAAAATGAGGTAAAGTAATACAAATCTCCACAAGTTCTGATGACAACTTTCATAAAATATTCTTTAGAAGAGAACAACTCAAATGCTAAGTAAAAAGGAATTTACTCTCAATGTTTTATAAAGAAAATCTTATATAGAAGGAAACAAAAGAAAAACATGGCATCAACTAAAATTTATTAAACATATTTAAAAGAACACAAAAGAGAGCCTCACAGTATTAGAATGGTAAGCAAAGAAGAAATATATGAGATTGAGAAATATTTGAACTATTGGATAAAAGTGTCACATGAAGCCGAGAGAAATATAAAATATAAATAGTTAGACTGCATCAAAATATGGGTTTTGATTAAAGATACCAGTGATCAATGTCAATTCCCTCCTCTCTAGCCACCTAAAAACTTCATTGTCTTGATCAAGTTCTAAATTATTTTAAAGAATCACTTAAACAAAGTAAAGTAGACATTCAGGTGTCTAATGTGGATAAAAATTATTTGAATATATTTTTTTATTGAAAAATAAAAGTGAATATCTTGAATTCAATGTGATTTTCTTAAGATAGAGAAATATATCAAAATATTCCCTATGCAACTTCTAAATTTGTGAGACACATGAAGACAACATATTTTTCCACGTATTGATTTATGTAAAATTCTATTTGAGGAATGGGAAAATTATGATAAAGATCTAACTAAGGATCATCACTTAATGTATCTAATGGTTAAGTTAAAAGTTAGTTATTTTAACTAAATTTTAATTTATATTTATATATAAACTTAAAAAGTGTGAAAGGGATTTTTGATAAATATTTTTTTGTTATAAACTTAATACTTAAGATCGTATAATATATAAAAGTGCACACCAAGTATTAATATGGAAAATAACTCCAAGATAGATAAAAGATATGAGTTACACTATAACTTCTTAAAAAGAATGAGAACCTTATCTAAATATTCGAGTACATCAATATATCAAATTCACATGTTCCCCTCAATAATGGCTATGTAACCTCTATATACACCTATCCATTCCACATGTGATCCCTTTATTAGACCATCCACTATTACATTTACATTTACTTTATTACATATATATTTAACCTTGAATAATTCTCTCTTGGGGTCATATCGTATACATTTAAACCTGCATTATATGTCCTCCCTTTGTCATAACATAGTACCCTCCTTCAAAAATATTGGTCGTCAAATATTTTCAATTAAGGAATTTGCATGTGATGAAACTAAGTAATAGGATCCCTTATATTTATCCTTTCTTGTTTCCATTAATGATGATCCATCCACCCAAATTTGATTTTTTTTGTCTTAATCCTTGATAATTGGTTCTTGCATAATAATCCATGTGTGTTATGATGACTTCTCCAATTTGTTGTAGTTTCTGGTCTTTGATAATATATTATTGAATAAAGCTATTTTGATGGCCTATTCCATGAATATTGTTGATTATTCCATCATTTTCTTTGGTAGTGTCGATGTAGATATTATTGTCTTTCTTGGAAACGTTTTTGGTAATGAGGATGTTGATGTGGTTTCACATTTGATGCTTTCCATTCATTATACATACCCATATAACCATCAATCTTTGTTTCAGAGATAACACCATCATAATTGACATGTGCATTCTCAAGTTGGAGCTCAATTCTTAAAGTATTTCCTAGTGACCTTCTATAATATTTTCTTCCTTCTCCTTTTGAAGTTGAAATGTGATGCCATCCATCAAATTCTTAGCATTTTTAATTTTATCTCATTTGTAATAAAACTTCTTCAACCTTCTCACAAATTTCCTCTTCAAATATTTTGGTAGTCTCTTCATGCAAGATCCTTATTTTTTTTTAATTTTGACTGTGTTTCTTTTCTTTTTTCAATCTCTTGGATTTGGTAGTTTTTTATTATGGTTTTGTTATCTGCATATGTCTTCATCAATTTTGTATATTTCCCCTTCAAATTTTTTGGTAATAACTTCATCATTATTCTTTGATTCATCTCTTGTAGACACTTTTTCACAATCATAACATCATTAAGAATGTCTTGATTATGTGTGTGCAACCTTTTGATTTCATCATCTTTATTTTCAATTCTTCACCTGACTCCTTTTCTTATATTAAAATAGTAACTTGATTCATCAATAATTTATTAATGGAATGAGTTTATTTATCATCTCTAACAATTTCACAAGATTTGTGTTTGTTTATCTTCATTTCCACAAATGTAGCTATTGTCATTAATTCTTAATTGAGGTCTTAAAAAAACCCTCACCTACCAACCTCAACAAAATGAAACTAATGATCCAAAATGGCTAATATAATGTATCCATCATATTATCATGTATTTTCTCTTTCTTATGGCCTTTCAATCACCTAAATTAAACATTCTAGTCAAAATTTATGCTAAATTTTAAGTTAACATACATTTTAAAACCCTTATTTGGAGATTGTCTTGCTGGATGACCTTCCATGTGAGATAATTTTGACATTTTTAGACAAAATTTTATCTTCTAGTAGTCTGATATCTAATATCGACAATTCTACATGTTTGACCAAATTATAATGAAACTAGGTAAAAAATATAGCAAAAATTCCATGATGACTCATTTTAAGGATCCAAGCCAAAGACTATATACTCAATTACCAAATACTTAAGATATCATAATATTATAGAGTGCACACAATGTACGTCAAATGTAATGCGGAGAACAACTCCAAGATAGATAATAAATTTGTGTCATACTATAACTTCATAAATACTAGGAGAACCTCCTCCAAATACTCCAATATATTAATGTATCCAATTCACTCATCAATAATGTCTATATGACCTGTATACATACATATATATGGGTCCTTCATTATGATGACCACTACTACAAATACATTTACTTCATTACATATGTGTGTGTGTGTGTGTCCCTTTAGGGTCGTTATATACATTTAACTTTATATATGTCCCTCTTGAGTCATAACATAATCAATTTTAACTCCCTTCTCTCAATGCACTTGAAAATTTTCACTCAACTAATCAAGTATTAAAGTTTTTTAAAGAATCACTTAAACATGTTTCTAATATAGATACTGTTATTTTGAAGAGTTGTATATTAATGAATAAAAAAGATAACATAAATTCAATTTGATTTTCTTAAAATAAAGAAATATATCAAAATATTCTCTATGTAGTGGCTAACTTTGTGGTCTCCACAAATACAATATATTTTTCCACATATGGACTTATGTAAAAGTATATTTGAAGAATAGAAAAAAATAATCAAAATCACCTAACTCATCTAATGGTTAAGTTAAAAGTTAGTTATTTTAATTTTAATTATTTTGTTAGTGAAGGAAACTCAAAATGTGTGAAAGGGATTTTCATAAAGACTTTTTAAGTAAAGTATCTTTCTAACATTCTAGTTAATATTGTAAAGTCGATTATTGGCCAATAGGATTTTGATAACGATTTTTTTGGTAAATTATTTTTTAACATTCTGGTTAATATTGTGAAGTTGGGTTAATAAATTTTATCAATTGAGAAAGTTGTTCCTTTTTATGGTGGAATGTTAATTATTCTTTTTTTCTTTTTTCAAAGAAGTGTCGATGTTGGGTAAGGAATTTAATTTCTTATTTCGGGTTATTTATTAATATTGTGAAGTCGGGCCAATAAATGTTATCATTTGAGAAAGTTGTTTCTTTCTATGGTGAAATGTTAATTATTTTTTTTTCTTTTATCAAAGAAGTGTCGATGTTGGGTAAGCAATTTAATTTCTTATTTCGGGTTATTTGTTAATATTGTGAAGTTGGTAAAATAAATTTTATCATTTGAGAAAGTTGTTCCTTTCTATGGTGGAATGCTAATTACTCTTTTTTCTTTTATCAAAGATGTGTCGATATTGGGTAAGGAATTTAATTTCTTCTTTCGAGTTATTTTAGAACACTTTTAGTATTTTATGATTTCTTTGCCAATCATTGTTATAAAAATTCCAAAATCAATATTTTATCGTTAAACTTTTTTAGAACTAATTCTTAAATTCCCTTAAGGGTAAAGTATTATTTAATTGTTTTTCTTAATATTTTAGAATATTTGTATTTATTTTAAAACATTTTTAGATAGATAAAAAAAAATTATGATTATCTTAAAAACAAAAAATATTAAAAAAAAAAAATTCAAGACTTTGTTTTTTGTTTTTTTAACATTTGCTTTTAACTTTAGACAGTTTTCCCTTTAACAGAATTCTTTCTACAAGGTCTTGAAATTATATGGTTGATTCAATTATGAAAACTAGGTCATCTATCTGTAATCTTCAGTTGGAAAGTAACACTTTGAATTTTGAGATAAACCATGAAGAATCATATGCTTATGGTTCAATTATTCACTTTGATAATGTGTCCAGAATCATATGCTTATGGTTGAATTATTCACTTTGATCATTTGTGTCCAAAGGAGTAATTGAAATATTTTAATAAATACTTCACCATAATAATTAACAAATTTCATGTTGAAATAGTACTAACACAATAAATTCATATTGAAGTTTACAAGGATGCTTTACATGCTCTTATTTCCATGTTTGTAAAATGAGATGGAAATAATATTTTTGACCAAAAGTGTGGGGAAGATAAAAAAAATAATGAGATGATAAGATATAAATAAAATCACAATGCATTGGCTAAGAAAGAAAATATCTCACCTTAAAAAATATCTTACCTAAACATACCCTAAAAACATAGTATATAGTAAAGGAAAAGGTTCTTCTAAGCTATATAATCTTCAATAAATGATTAAAATATTAACAAATAAAATTATAGCCATCGTTAAGGATTAAATAAGGTTATTTGGTCCAAAGGCTTTATACATACCTTTCTTTTGAAGAACTATTATAGCACCAAAAACCTTTACCACAAACATAAATATTAACTTAGAGGGAGTAGCCATGGAAATTTTTTGTAATTATCACCAAGAAAAACATTCAAAAAACACATGTTTATAATGGATTAATACCATGGACTTGGTTATAAATTATTTTTAGGATGAAACATTTAAACAAAGAACCAAGTGAGAATGTAGATGGAGAAGTATTAGAAATAGTGGAGGAAGAACCTAAATAATCATACATGGTTATTTAGGATATGATTTCTAGTTTAAACCTTAATGAGGAAGAGGAAACATCCAAAGAATTATGCATTAAAAATTACTATAATTTTAGGCATAAAGGACCTATCCCACTAAAATTACTTCTTAATCCTCAAATATCAAACAATAAAAAAATATGGATCATGTCTCCCATTACTAGGTCTCTTTCAAACAATCAAAACACCAAAAAACACTCAACCAATCATCAAGATTCTACACTAATGTAGTACATCATAGGTTAGGATCTCAAGAAGTAAAACAAAACATATCAGTCATCAATGTATGCAAGATTCCTAACAATGGAAACTATTTTTGAATTCCTTGAAAGAAAATAATGAATTATAGACACCTATTGTAAAAAATTTCAAAAAATAGTAATAAAAAACTCATAGAATGATGCTCTTTTGGACAAGAGATCAAAATCCTAGATTCCTCCTTTCTTGTTAACTTTTGAATTTTTTAACTAAGATGTGCATAACTACTCGGTGTCTCAAGGAGTTCATCTAATGTAATGTCTACTCAATTTGAAAAAAAATAAATGATATCCAAAAAAAAAATTTATACTCAAATTATTCATTTATACAGGTGAGAGGTTAAATTCATAGGAGAAATTAAGGTTTTTCTTATACATATAGATTTCCAATCCTAATGTTCATCAAATCATTGGCATTATCATAGTTAACATCTTTAAAGATTGATTTTATTCTTTAATCTCTTAAAAAATGGTAAGGATTCATTCATGATGATAGTTTGGACTGAACACCTCGGGTTGCATTGACATTAACATTATTATGTTGTTTCCCAAGTTGTGCAAGACCATACCACACACTTTATAAGATTTGTACTTTATGGAGACCCAAGTTGGACTTATTTCAATTCCAATTGTTCAGCTAATGAACTTTGAGACTTAGATCCACTTTGTATTTTCTCATGGCAGTGATCTAATTTTTGACATGGATTCACTATGTATATTTTTGGTGGCCATGGTTCAACATCTTATATACTTCGTGGATCTACGGTGTACTTTATTTGGCCATCATTCATATTTCCACCTAAGCATGAGTATGCTCACCTCAAGAAAGCAAGTCATATGATACATTGGCATGTGTTGCAAGTACTTTTTTGAGCTAACATATGGAAGCCTCCACTTAAGCCCTCTAGACATTTCCTTCATTGAATTATAATGCATATCGACAATAATCTCCCCTTTTGACCTCGTAAGTTAGGGGGGCATATGTTATAGCATGTTTTGACACATTAGTATCTCCATGGCTAGTGGGCCCACCTCAAAAGTCATTGGCAACTCAATCCATCCAAAACTACCCTTAAAAATCATGTTTTGAGGGGCACACATGCCCTCCCTTGGATAAAGGCGCATGTGCACATTCCTTTATCCTTAATAAAAGGAGTTATGCCTTGAAAGTTGTGCAAAAAATATAAAAATTCATGAATCTAAATAGTTTCTATAGTAGTTTCTCAATTGTAACTCCTTGAAACCACCCTCTAACTATCTCAACCATGTCAAACAAAGTATAAATAAAGCTTCATGGGATAGATAGGTCACTTGCATTCATACCATCCTTATGCTAGAAGAATTGTTCCAAGTATTCTAATTTTTAATGTGCTTTCCCCTCTCAGAAACTTGTGTTTCTTTGTTCCATCATCTCGTGAGTGGTGAAGCCCCTACTCACAGTTGATTTCTCCATCCTATTAAAGGTGAAGATCAAAGGTTGGGAAGTTGAAGCATTAGTGGCTCAAGTTTAGAGGGACTTAGACAAAGGTTTTGGAAGGTGTTGGCATCATGATAAGGTAATGTACTTTTTGTTTATTCTTAATCAATAGATATATCTCCCCTTCCCCCCGACCGCCCCCCTCCCTCCAATTATGGTATTCATTAGTTGATTGTCTTTTATGCTTGTTGGTTTAAATTATTAATCTTCTTGATAGATTAATTAGGATTAATTGATGGTCAAATTGAGTTGTGATTTGATTCATTTTTTCTATTTTTCCATAATATTTGAGGAAGGTATTGTTTCTCTTGTGTGTAGGTTTCAAATTCCTTGATTGGATTGAATTGGTATTTGTGCACGAAAATAAGCTATATGACAACTACCTAAATCCATGTCCCTCTTCTTCCTTGTTTCTTGATTGATTTCTTGGCTATAATTCATTAATCTTAGGGAATTGGGTCTGATTATCCCTTTTTTCAACATGTTATAGTCTACCATAGATATTTATGATTTTTTTCTCCTCAACAGTGATGTCTAAGGGTTTTGTCATCGGCTCACAAACTAATGGTGAATGTACTAAAACCTCTGATAAATGTTCCCAAACTATTGGATATAGGCCTAATATGAACATTATCCTAGAAGTTACTTCAAAAACCCATTAAAATACTTATATCAATCCTCCTCTGAAATATAATTACAAGCTTAGATCTAAAAGGGATTTAGAGGAGGTTGTTGAGGAGATGGGGAATGGCATGGATCTATATAGGGAACCTCCCACATACGTTGGAAGAAAGTCTAATTTGACTTTTGCAAAATCTAAGGCCGAACAAGAAATCGGAGAAGGAAAGTAGTAGACCATCAATAGGGCCCTTAGAGTAGGGAAGGTCCTTCCCAATTTTACCCCATGATAGCTATTTATCTCAATGTTATAGGTGTAGGGGATTCCTAGAAGTAGCTAGCCCTCAAAAGACTCTTTGAAGACTATAAACCTAATATTTTTTCTTCTTCACGAAACAATGTGCCTTGGACAAAAGGACAAGGATACTTTATCTAATATGTTAAGATAATGGAATTTTTGTACCCTTGATATAGAAGGCCAATCAAGGGGGGTTTATCACTAGATGGAACTTAAACTTTGATTATGTATCATCCTCATCAATAAATTCAGGTGTAATTGTTAAGCTTACAACTAAGGAGTTGGGGAAGTACTTTAAACTCATCAACTTACATGTGCCTTATGAGGATATAAAACCTTACTAATTTTATTCAATTGATTCTAGTATGATGGAAGGATAAAATGTGATCCTGGGAGGTTATATGAATCTAACCCCAAACTCTAGACAAATATGAGCATATTTTGCTACGAGTGATCAACTAGGAGATTTATTTTTCTCTATTGTTTGGGTCACATCACCTTATTGATGTGGAGCCTATGAAAGTCACTCCCACTTGGCAAAATGCAAGACATGGTAGAAAGTGGATATCCAAGTGATTGTTAATTGGATATTTTTTATGTCAAAACATATTTATAACTCTAATATAAGAATAAAATCATCAGTTGGAACTAGAGGTATGTCTAATCACCTCTATGATATCCTTAAACTGGAGAAAGAGGACTAGAAATGTCCTAGTCCCCAAAAATTCCATCATACTTGATTGTTAGAACATAAATTCCAATCATTGATCACCAGGTCATGGAAGCATTATGACAATTAGGAGAAGAACTTTGCAATGCAGTAATTTGTATATAACCTCAAGAGATTAAAGAGTGTGATAAGAGAATGGGAAAATTTTGTGGAATCAAAGTCACAACAAGAGTTGAAAGATGTGGAAAAGAGAATCACTTCCCTCTTTTAAAATAACTCCACAATGGTTTTTACAAATGAAGAAATTGAAGTGTTGAAGGATATGGAGAAAAAGAATACATTTTAATCAAAGAAGAAGATCAATGGAAACTCAAAAGCAAGGCATTGTGGAACATTGAAGGTGATAATAATACCATTTTTTCACAATTTTTCCAATCAATTAAGAAAACACTTTAAACACCATATGGGATGTCAATCATCCAAATGGATCTAAAGTGGTCACTTTTAAGGAGAATGAAAAAGTTAGCAAGCTCTACTTTAAAAACATGTTTACAAATCTAGGATTTGATAATGTCAAGGAATCATGCACATTTTGTGTTTATGTCCATCTCTCATAGATGAGGATATGAATAGAGATCATTTGGAGACATCAATTTCCTCGTCTGAATTGAAAGTTATTTATCCTCTATGCAAAAAGGAAAAATACTTGGGCTTGGTGACTTATCTGTAGAATTCTATTTGGGATTTTTTTACATTAAAAAGCATGATTTTACACAAGTAGTGGAAGAATCTAGGCTATCTAGAAAAGTATTGAGGGCTTTAAATTCAACTTTTATAGCTTTAATTCCGAAGAAAAAAAATGTGACGCTTTTGAGGATAATGGACCTATCACTTTATGTAATATTACTTATAAGATTGTGACTAAAATTATTGCTAACAAGTTGAAGATTATTATTCCAAGTATGGTGTTAGATCAGTATATTGGATTTATTTCCATTCATCGAACTCGTGTTGTTTTGGGAATAGCAGAAGAATCCATGCACTCATTCAAAACAAAAACAAAAAAATCTCAACTACAATTCTTAAGATTGATTTATCTAAGGCCTATGATAGTGTAATTGGATCTTCTTGAGGTTATTTCTTCTTCATATGGATATCAACTTGCACAATGTTAATTGGATTATGTTATGTTTATCTTTAGTCTCTTTTGTTGTGTTAATCAATCAGATCACCATCTAGCTTCTTCACAGCTACTAGAGGTCTTAGGTAGGGTTGTCCTTTATCACCTTACCTATTCCTATTGGTGGTTGAAGGTTTAAGCATTCTCATCCAAGATTCCAAAAGGAAAGGAAAAATGAAGGGGTTACTAGTAGTTGGATCATAAAATATTACTCGTCTACTATTTGTTGATGTTATTTTGTATTTGGGTTATGGGTCAATTAAGGAGTATTGAATCTTGGATTGATCTTGGCTTGTATTTAGTTTTATTTAATTGATTATTTTTCAATGGCATATTCGATGGTATTAAGGATCAAGCCAAGATTCTATTTTCCAATGCAAATAGATGATCTAGATAGTGGAGTAAAGTATCCAAGATTCAACATAAAATTGAATGCATATCACTATGAGGATTGGCTCTAGTTATATAAAAAAAATGGAAGCTTGAATATCATTATGTTGTAACCGATGGCTATCCCATGGAGGAAAACTTGTCTTGTCAAGGTTGTACTAGAGAGCATTCATGTATATTAATTAACTATTGCAAAGATCCCTTTTTTTTACTAGGGGAATCGACAACTAGAGTTGGGATGGTACTCGTGTGACACGGGGTCCAGGGATCCAATATCACTACCACTATACGCCTAGGTTCATCCACAAGGCCCAAACCATGGCACATGGGTAAGTTTGGGAGGATTTGAACAAATGACCTTACATTTACAACCGATTACAATTTACCACTTGAGATACCCCCCACAGGAAATCCCTAACAGAATTCTTAACAAAATCAAGAAGAAGTGATTTACTAAGCTTCTTATGGACAAAGAAGAGAAAAAAATAAGGCATCCCACTGGTAAAATGGAACAATGCGGCTTTTACAAAGGATCTAGGGGGATGGGTTTGAAAATTTTCCATGTCTTCTACTCAATTCTTGTAGAAAAATGCCTTTTGAGGCTTGTTTATAACGATGGACTATGGGGAAGAGTAATGAAAACTAAATATCTTAAAAGGAAATCGATAGAGCAGTTCAAATTGTAGAATAAATACACACTAGGGGTTTCGATGGTTTGGTAATCTATGGTGAATGATTTTCCATTGGTTGGAAATTGGGTGGTGTGGAAAGTAGCGCTACTACATTTAGGTGAAAATTTTGAAATTGTTTTCAGACATTGTTGGCCAAAATCCATTATAATGTAGAAAAATTATAAAAAATATTTGAAATTACACTTACTTTTCTCTTTTTGTCCCCAACTATTGTTGCAATTGCAACAATACCTTAACTACATCAAAAATATAACATTTCATCGTCACAATTATGACTTTCAAAGGTTGGACCAATTTGGACTATTCAAATAGTTTTGACCATTAAATAAATTGACTTTGACTATTTCAATTATGTTCAACAATCGTCAATTTTCTATTATTTTCATAAACTATAAAAATTAAAACCCAATAGATATACCCCTCGAATACTTGGAAATGTAAGGAGGTTGATTATATTAAAAAAGCATCCAATCTTTCCCTAGGTTTCATATCGTCTCTATAACTTTGCTAGTTACCTAATGTCATAAAACTCCCCAATGCATATAACAACTAGATCAATTGCTAAAACCCAAACTCTATTCAAATCCAAAAAATCCCTATTAAATAATTAATTTTTTTATAAAAAATTAAAAGAAATAAATCTTTTTTAAAACTATGAGATATATACAAAATATAATTGACTAATATATTTTTTATTAAAATTAAAATAATATATTAAATATGATCATTTAAATTTAAATCATTTGAAATAAATAATTTTTTAAAAGAATAGGAAAATTTAGGAATTAATGTTACTTACCTAGGGTATTGCATGAAGCCAATGCTCTTTGACTCCACCCAACTCTTCCAATTATGCTATTTAACTAAGAATAATAGGGGAATACAAATCCCTTCCCACTCTTCACTCCATTCATTTTCACTCATAAATATTTATGGTTTGGTCTCTATATAAGGTTTTCAAGGGTTTCATGGCTTCAAGCTATGGCCCTACTAATCCGCTACTTTCTTCATTCCTTAATTTTATGGTGATAGTTTCCTCTTTGCTTTGCAAGTGCATAGGCTTGAAATTTCAAGCAAATCTCCCCCCTTCCGCTTTGTCTTTTCTCAGGTGATCTATAGATCTAAATCTTGGCTTCCAAATCCAAATCAACTCAAATAAAAAAATCTCCTATCTCCTTCAAGTTTTTTTAATCTTTAATGTTTAAAAATCATTTTTTAAGAATTTTTTTGTGGCCATGGCAACCATGGCCAAACCCCCTCAATTCCTTCCATGGCTACGATGGATTGCATCTAACCACGATGGCTTACCCTTAGCCATGGAAAACCAGAGATTGGTCTTCTCTTATCATCTAAAATAGGTGTGTCTCTAATGTGATAGATGCCCCTATCATGTAAAGATTTCAATAAGGATTTTGAAAGTCTAAAGTTGCCTTTGACACCAATCCATGGATCTTCTATGATTCTCACCTAACTACCATTACCTACTCAGGGTCAGGGTGAGTTGTTAGAAGAATGGAATATTTATTTAAAGGTGCTTTTGCATAGTATTATAAAATTATCCAACAAGGAGGACATTCTTAAATGGTATTAGAATAAGGGAACTAGTGATTATACTATAAAATTGGGATACATAACCAATATTGAAGAAGATCGGAATGGTGAAAGAAAATGGTCATGGGGGTATTTTTGGAAACCAAATTGTCCCTTGGAAACTAGAATACTCCTTTGGTTGGCAATAAAAAATAAATTACTCACTTGGGATAATGGTCGGAAGAGAAATTGGATGGGTCCAAATAGATGTACACTTTGTAAGGAAAGTGAATAAGTGGTAAATCATATATTTGTGGTATGTCCTTTTTCCATACTTTTTGGGTGGAAGTTATAAAATTAATAAGGCCAAAAGAGAAATGGGACAAAGATACCCTAGAGGAAAGCATGCTGGATTGGATTTATGATAAAGTAGTAGTATTCTTCACAACTATTCCATGCCTTTTATTTATGGAATTATGGTGGGCTAGTAGCAATTTAATTTTCCAAGTTCAGGCTTCTTCCCCATCTTAGGTTGCACAGGGATCAGATTGGCAATGGAGGATAACAAGCACAGGGGATTCACCTTGTTGACCAATACCTTATAATGTTCATTCATAAAGGGGGGTTTTTAAATTGTGAAAAATAAGGTCAATGTATTGTAGGTATTGGGGGGCATGGAATAAGGTATGGGGGGTTTATAGGTATTGGGGGGTGTAAAAAGGGGTATCTAGTAAAATTAGGGAATATATAAAAAAAAAATAGGGTTTTTTTAACTAGAAATATGTATTGGGATGGGGGCTCAACAAAATGATTTTCATAGGTATTCATCAATATCTAGTGAAATTAGGGGTATTCTTTAATATATCATGAATGAAGGCGCTATGGAATAGTTTAACTAAGTGAAGACCTCGTGACAACAAGAGGCCTCCAAAAGTCCCAAAGGTTAAATTTCTCATGGAGCCATGTATAGATAAAGGAAATACTTGGGACGTTTTTGATGGAGCATGTCAAAGAGATCAGGGGTCTTGTGGTGCTGGGGAAATAATATTCATTGACAATTATTAGTGTTATTTTCTTAGATTTGTTGTTGAATAGGGCACAAATAATAAAGTGGATCTTCATTATTACATGCTACTATTGTAGGATTTAGTTTCACATAGACCCCCTTTCATCTTCCCCTCTAGTGGAATCATAGCCCCTCTAGCGCTCTTTACACAATCATCTTGGACCATTTTATTATTTTCCAACATAATATTTACATATATTTAGAATTGGCATGATAAGTCAATCATACGATTCCAAATAAAATATACACATCATACATTCCTAACCATTCACTAGTGGGGACTTGGCCTTGAGATCCGCACTAGGAATCCATACTAGCATATTTACATCATTCACATAATTTTAGTTAAATACATTCCCAGTCAAAACTGGGGGTATTACACAGAAAGGATGGAATCTAGTTAAATAAAACATATACACAATTTTTATATTGACAAAATTCTAGTTGTTTGCGAACAAAAGGCCACATATGAGTTGATAGCTACAAAAAAATGGTTCTAAATCCTATAAAGTAGGCCCATGATTCATTGCTTTAGGCCCAAGCATATTCATGTCAGTAGTGAAGAACAATGTATGTGTACAAATGATATTATATGGGTTGTTGGACATAAAAAGGGGCAAAGGACTATTGTTCACTATCGAAGGATATGAAAGGCCTTCATCATAAATTCAAAATAAATGTACTATTTTTTCTTTCCTAGACTAGTATGACTAACTAACTATTAACTATTACAAAATTATCTATGATATTCTATCTCCTTGTCCAATATTTACAAATCAAAGTTTTATTACATTGTTAATCAACAAAATAGAGAAGCAAGAGAAACAACAACTAAGGAAGAATGGCTTGGGAGAATGTTGATCGCAAAACACCATAGCTTAGGAGATTGTTGAGTAGAAACACCATTTTTGTTTTCAATTGATCTCTATGACAGCTAACAGCTACCATTTTTATTTTCAATTAATCTTTATGATAGCTAACAACTGCCATTTTTTTTCAATTGATATTTATTTGCCTCTAGCGAGATAAGGTGCAAACAATGGTGGGAGAATGTTGATCAAAAACGCCATTTCCCTTTTGCACTCTAAACACAAAATAATTTAGATGAAATTTAGTAGACAAAAAAATGAATTATATGCAACATGTAAGATATTTACTTTAAAATATATCAACTTGATGTGAGTCATTGTAGTGATCCTTAACCCAGAAATTGAATCACAACAAAGATATAAAACCCTTATACATATGAAATAACCAAAATATATTCACCATAAGAATAACACCAAGATATAGAGAAACCCTTAAGGTAGGGTAACACCATTAAATACTCCTTAAGGAAGGAATCACAGGCCAATCCATTATTTATACAATACAATTCATCGTGCACACCTCAATACAATGATACTCATGTGTATTTAGAATTTATCATGAGTATTCCTAGGGGCTTGTGCCAAATAATCCCTCATTATTATAATATGTACTTAAAGCTACCTAGTGGGCCTATTCAATTGTTTATGGACACATTACGTTAATTATTCCCCCTTAGGTACACATTACATGATATATTCTTCTTGGGTACCTCCCTAGGTACCCCATATTACCCCCCCTACATAAATTAGATTCCATCCATCATTGAAACATGTTTCGTCCTCGAAACATGAGTGGAGGTCATTTAATAAGATCTACTAAGAATAGTATTTAGCTAGTACCAAGCACGAGCATTCATCCATCCAAGTGAAATGTGGATACACAATCTAACTGCTTCCTTTCCATCTTGGTATTGATTTAGGTTCTTTTGGTTCCATGATGTTTCTATGTTTCTTTGGTGTCTCCATGCATTGCTTTTACTTCTCCATGTGCCTCCATACTGGGTTCCCTTCTAGTTCCATGTCAATTCATAGTAAGTTTGTTGATGCTCATGACCTTGCCTTGATAAATGTTGCTTCTCATGGTAGTGTAGGTGCCAATAGACTACAACCTTAGCTATAGGGCCTTCTTCCTTTGACTCTTGAACTTGTTGTTCCTTGGTGTCATGTAGCTCTTTAACATATGTTTATTGTTTATCTCCTTCCCACGGAATTGCTTCATGTGATTCTATAACTTTTTCTTCTTCCAATTCAACCTCAAACTCTACATCTATCATGTATGTAGAAACATCAACCATTTTACTCGCAATAACTTCTTCATGTGCCCCCTTGGGCCCTTCTGTTTAGTAAGAGAAATATCCTACAAGGTGATTTTATTTTTCTTGCATCAAAGCTTTAAAAACTTATTTTGCAAATTAATATTAACTATACCAATTGAATCATCCAAGGATATCACAAAACAATATCCACATCATTCATATCTATAGCATAAAAATATGAATGAAACACATATTTATCCATGGTAACCTTTAAATCTTTAAAACTTGAATATTATCACCATTAACTTGTGTGCTTTGAATATACTTTGTAAGAAATTGCAATCTTTTAGCCAAATCAACATTGATAAAATTATGTTTGCCAGTAGGGTTTATAGAAACAATGACCTTCTCTTGTTGAATACATCCATGAACATGTAATAGGAAGTTGTTACATGAAAACAAACCCTTAATGCTTTCTTTATCATCGTTCACAACTTTGGGACACCTATCAAAAAATACATTTTCAGTTTCTTAATTTGAAAGTCTATGCATCTTGTCATTGTCAAGTGGTTTCCACTTGTGTTCCTTCAATTTATGAGACCACTTATTTAAAAGAGTTTTTTAATATTTATAATGAAAAGAATCAATAGTACCTCAAGGTCAATTGTTCAAAAGCATATGGCAGCATCCTCCATTAGATTAAAACATAATTCATGTCTCCAAGTAGAGGGTGTTTTGGTCTCCCAATAATATATGTATTTTTCAATGCTAGGACCATTAGAGTTTCTTGTAAAAAACATTTTACTTGCTAACTCCAAAAATAGAGCTAGGGTTTAAAAATTAACTTACTTCCCTTTGATGCAATTGGGGTTTTGAGCAGGAAAAATCATAATGACCGTAAATCGGTCAATATTGCTTAGAATTTCTATTATTGCTTATTTCTAGAAATGGAGCAGCCACTCTGCATCCACCTACGTGGGCCGACCAAAAATATACACTTTATCAAAATAAATTTGCTCTGCAATACTTGGATCATCACCGAAACTCTTAAAAATAATTGATTTTAAATCAGTGGTATCTCCACTTTTTGAACTCTAAATGAGATGACTTTTTTTTAATTGTGTATTTTTGCGAGAAGAATTCAGATCTGCGATTTGTTTCTTTTGAATCTACACAAAAACTTTTAGAAATCAATATGAAATTTTCTGCTCAATTTTTCCCTAAAAAAAATTCCAAAAAGAAGAAAAAACTTATCCACTTTGTGTCAAAGAAAGTGCACTGATACCATTTGTAGTGATCATTAACCCATAAATTGAATCATAAAAAAGATATAGAACCCTTATACTTCAAAAATAACCAAAATGCATTCACTGCAAGAATAACACCAAGATATAGAGAAACCTTTGAGGTAGGATAACACCATCAAATACCCCTTAAAGAATGAATCACTACACAAGCCATTCTTTCTACAATACAATTCATCACACATACCTCAATAGAATGATACTCATATGTATTTATACTTTCTCATGAGTATTCCTAGGGGCGTATGCCAAATAACCCCCCACTATTATATTATTTCCTTAAAGCTACCTAGTGGGTATATTCCATTGTTTATGGCCACATTACATTAATTATTCCCCCTTAAGGACACATTACATGGTATATTCCCCTTGGGTACATCCCTAAATAATCCATATTATCCTCCCCTAGGTATATATTACACTCATTTTAAATAAGTGTTCCATCAATGTTGGGTGCCACAATTAAATCCAAACCACATAGTAAACTAGAGAACTTCATGTTTTATATTGTAAATGCATGTTAATATACATAAAGAAATGTAGAACCATGTAAACATTATATTTTAATATATCTATTATATTAAATGTAAATATTATATTTTAATGTATCTATTATATTAAATGTAAATATTATTCAAAATTTCTAAAATTAGCTTACCAAAACCTAGTTGTGATGATCTTTGATATAGTGCAAAACATGCATCTCAACTCTAGATTGTGTAGGTAATTTCCTCAATATGATTCATGGTCGGAATACATGTATATATAGAAATAATTTCAAGCTGATAGCAGTTGGCATTTGGCATCAATGGATTAATTACCTAAAACAATGCATTACTTAGATATAAACAAATTTCTTTTTTATATGAATGAAAAATACAATAAGCATATTCATATGAAGCATGGTTAATTGTGATGATAACAATCTACTATAGAGATTAGTATGACACATAAGTGGCTCTATCTATTTTTCACAAGAAACATGAATGGTGGACTGTCATAATGAGTATATAGGCCTTGTGGCTCTTGCATCACATCTATAACAACATGAGAGCTCTAACTTTCAATTCTTACCTTTGAATGGATTTGTAAATCTTGACACAAGTTTGTAAATCGAGTATGGGTCCCATCTCCAAGTGATCATGTTAACTCCCAATTGATGACACCCATACTCGACGAATTTCCAAGTATTGTGCTTCAAACACACCTCGAAATTATGGATCCAAATAGATAAAACCATCCATGGCGAGAATATTCTTTGTATTGCCATAAAGGAGTGGCTCTAAAAAGGACCTTACTACTATGGAGGAGTCATACTAGAAGTTGGTAGGCATCACCGACTTATGTCTTCCCTCAATGGTGTTCTCTTCATATGGAGTAGAGTCATCAAAGAGATGTTGAAAGTAGTTGTATTCCCATAAATTGTAATTTTCCATACACCATACTCTCAAGCATCCTTGATATAATGCCATGCACATATTTATATCATATTCTCTGGTACATTCCACTTTTATGCTAAATCTAGCATTGTTTGATTTACTATTTGCACATATCTCCATAATCTTGTTATTTGTTGAATCATGGTCACCACCACCCTAATTGTTTCCAACAATGTAATTCTTTGGTTTCATTAGGGTTTTGAGGCTACAAATTTTAAATGGCCATAATTTCTTTAAAATTGATCAAAATCTCTATTATGACCCCAATCTCGAAATGGCACAACCACTTTGCTTCTAATGGTAGTGATCCTACTACAATCGGATTAATAAACAAAGAAAGAATCAAGCCACATGAATTTCATGAAAATATTATAAGGCCCCAACTTGAACGAGTGTAACTTCTACAATACTTCTTACAATCTCTATTATGACCTTAACATGGAAATGATGTTGATGTTTCTCAAGGTTGCAACATTGGGCAGACATTATCCTAGATTGGTCTTGCTGACTTGACCAAAGGAGAATGATACATTCACTCAACGGGCTATGCTTGTGGTGAATGGCCCTGGCAGGGGTAGTCAGATAATCACTCACAGGGCTATGCTAGTGGTGATTGGCCCCAAGGTGCTCTCACATTGCATCCTCTAGGAGGGATTGATATATTATATATTAGAGTGAGTTGACTTGTTTCTTTGATAGGTGATTCCATCCCCTTGTGGAATATACAAGTCTAATCTAATGTTGAATTTGACATAGACTCTAAGAAGTGTCTGAGACTTCTTAGTGTGGGTCAAATCAACATTAGAGCCCTATGGGTGAATAGACGTGCATGTGAGGAGATGATCATCAACAAGGACAACTTTTCTATGATGGAGAAATAACCAAGAAGACAAGTCAACCATTGAAGAAATCCCAGATAGCATTGAAGAAGCCCAGGAAATATTGAAGAACAAGAAATGGTAAGTTCGCCCTGAAGATAAAAAAGAAAAGTGGAAAACAAAAGTACAAGTCGACCCCATAAGAAAATCAGGGTGAATTGAAGTGTATAAATAAGTAGCTAACATTTCATTTTCACAATCCAGCTAACACATCACAAATCTTCTAGCTAATGTGCACTTGTCAAGAAGGCCTAGCAAAGGCACGAGGAGCTAATTTTTGTGGTTCTTATATTCTCTACAGGTTCATTATCCCTATATAGGGTTTCTTTGTGAAGGTCACACTGGCTAGGGTTTCCTCATGAAAAGAGGATGAACTTTATGTGCTAGGGTTTCTCTTCAGGAATGGTAATGTACTTGAATTGGACTGATTTCTTCTAAGAAAAGTTGGTTGAATTTTCTCACAAGTTTGGGTTTCCTAGGGTAAAAATCTGTCTCTATTGTGCATGGTTAATGTTTCTATGATATTTTGTTTCCACTACAATTTAAGTTGAAATTTTCAGTGTGCAATTATTCAATGAAAATTGTGGGATGAAACAAATGCTTGAAATCATTAGGAAATAATTGCCAAGATCTGAAAATTATATTTCTATTGCTATATGAAAAAAATTCGACGTGGTATCAGAGCAGTGTTGAAGACAGTCGTAACACAAAACTGCTGAAAAAGCGGGTCCAAAAAGTAGGTCTGAAAAAGTAGGCCGGAAAAAATTAGGGTTCGAGAAAGTAGGTCCAAAAAAATAGGCCCGGAAAATTAGGGTCTAAAAAGGTAGGCCCGAAAAATTATGGCCCAAAAAATAGGACCGAAAAATTAGGGTCCAATAAAGGCAAGTCCGAGAAATTAGGGCTTCCAAGTTTGGACCTTTCCAGCCTAAGTTTGGACTTGAATTCAGTGTCCTAAAGGTTTCCTTAGCAAGGCGCATCTTTCTATGGAGCCAGCTTTCAATTTTCGCAAATTTCAATTTTGACCTAATTTTTGCTGGCACTGGGGCTTCTAAATTAGATTTCAGATTTCTGTCAAGATGGTGTCCAATCCCAGAGTAGAATACAAGCTGGATGATGTTCAGATTGCAAATGAACTTCAGCATTCTTTTGTCTCCGCTCTTTATGGCACACTATTGCTCTTTATGGCGTACTATTATAGATAGTGGTGATCCCTGGTCAGTGGACAGTAATGCTTCCAGGCACATGACAGTTCAAGAACGGAGGAAGAAGGATCTTTCAAATATCAAGTGCTACAATTTCCATGCACTTGGTCACTATGCTTATCAATGTCCTCAAAAGAAAAGGAAGGGAACGTAGCATGCATCAAAAGTTGATGTTGATGAGCATCCACCACATAAGAAGATAAAACTTGATGTTGAAGCATCTTGATTGATACAAAGAAGTCTTGACAAAGAAGACAAGTCTACAGTTGCATACCAGCGATCACAAAGAGGTCTTCCAGAGCTTCAAGTAGAGCTTGAGAATATTAGCAGGGGCTATACACTTGGCAAGAATGCCAAGGGATCTTTTTGAGCAGTGATGGTAGATCCAAGGGGATCTTGGATCTGGTGCATTTAAATCAAGTTCCAGGGGTTCAAGGTTTGGGAAAAGAACTTGACAAAGAAGAAGATCAAGGTTTTGGAGGTGAGTATACCTCCAAGGACTTCAATGACTTCTGCAAGGAGGCAAGGATCAAGAGGGAGTCAACAACAAAGATAAGTATTTAATGTTTTAAGTAATGAATTCTACTTAAATTGAATTGATATTTTGTTGATGAATAGAATAATTGCATAAATGTTATTGGTTAACTCGTGTGGAAAATTCTATGATGTATTGTAGGACAAGTTCATTATGAAGGTTGTCAAAGCGATGATCCATGACCAGGATTTATCCATGTTCTTATGAGCAGAGGCATCTAGTACAACCATTTATGCTCTCAAGAGTGAGTCATATCTCTTGTGAGTGACAAAAGTGAGTCATATCTTCTGTAAGTCGAGTGAGTCATATCTTATGTAAGTCAATAGTGAGTCATACATCTTGAATGGACAAGAGTGAGTCATATCTCTTGTGAGTGAAAAAAGTGAGTCATATCTTCTGTAAGTCAAGAGTGAGTCATATATCTTGAATGGAAAAGAGTGAGTCATATCTCTTGTGAGTGACAAAAGTGAGTCATATCTTATGTAAGTCGAGAGTGAGTCGTATATCTTAAATGGACAAGAGTGAGTCATATCTCTTGTGAATGACAAAAGTGAGTCATATCCTATGTAAGTTAGGAGTGAGTTATATCTCTTCTACTGGTCAGTACACAGTGAGAGTCAGTCATATTTGGGGCCTATAAGGATGCAGAGAGGCATGTAGCTCCCAGTGATACTTTCAGGGAGATAGTTTTGAGACCAGAGGGGAAGTCTATGATGACTTCCAAGTGTATCTACAGATCAATCATGCAGTCCAAATTAGGATCATGGATGAGCCAATTTGCATACTCGGAGAGAGTCATGGATGACATTCAGTGTTCTTGAGTGAGAAGGAGGCTCGCCTCAATAGACCCACTTGGTGGGAGACGACATAGATGGATACACGGGTATCAGCAATGTAGAATGCAACAGGTTGTTTCAGTGTAGGATACTTAGATGCAGAGGGAGCATAGTGTCCAGATGCAAAGGGAGCAGGATACTTAGGTGCAGATGAAACAGAGTGCTCCAGCACAGAGGGAGTAGTTGCAACACAGTTTGTTGAAGATGGATGAGATGAGGGATCTTGGCCAAATGCATTATTTCTTGGGATTGGAGGTGTGGCAGAGACCAAGAGAGATCTTCCTCAGTCAGGGGAAGTACACAGTTGAGATCTTGAGAGATTTGAGATGATGGACTGCAAATCCATGGCTACACCTATGATGACAAATCTGAAGAAGCTGAGTGATTCTGCTTCAGATTCAGATTTGATGGATCCCACTATATGCAGGTAGATAAGTCTGAAGAATCTAAGTGATTCCACTTTAGATTTAGATTTGGTGGATCCCACTATGTACAGCCAGTTGATTGGATCTAGTTAACATTGGGCCAAATATTTGCTTTGCGGTGAACACTCGAAACCAGTTTATAATTGAGTCGAGGCATGTACATTGGGTTGCAACAAAGCATGTGCTGAGGTAACTGCGTGGTACAATTAGATATGGTCTGAGAGATGTCTCAGGTGGTGAAGAGAGGTTGCAGTGATATACAGATTCTAACTGGGAAAGGAGTGCAGTGAATAGAATGAGCACCTCAGGGTGTTGCTTTTTTTTTAGATCAGCTATGATATCCTAGTTTAGAAGGAAGCAAACATATGTCGCACTTAGTACAACAAATGCGGAGTATATCATAGCCAATGTTGTAGGTCATGAGGAAATGCGGCTTCAGAAGCTTCTTGTAGGACTATCTGATCAAGAGATCAGACAGCACTTCATCTAAGACATGGTGCAAAAAGGAGCAGTGAAGCTCTAGTACATATTCACAGATGAGCAAATAGCTGACATTCTCACCAAGCCTCTAACTAAGGTGAAGTTTGTATACTTTAGAAAAAAGCTTGGCGTGATGGAGAAAGCCTCCCTCAATGAGAGGGAGTGTTGATGGTTCTACAAATGAGCAGTATGGGGTAGACATTCACTCACAAAGCTATGCTAGTGGTGAATGGCCCAGACATACATATGAGCAATATGGGGAAGACATTCACTCGCGAGGCTATGCTAGTGGTGAATGGCCTAGACATACAGGTGAGCAACATCGAGCAGACATTTATTCACGAGGCTATGCTAGTGGTAAATGATACATTCACTCACGGGGCTATGCTAGTGGTGAATGGCCCAGGCGCATTCTTTCTCCAGATAACCATTTTGGTTAGGAGTGGAAGACTCGAGATGCAGATTACAGACATTCTTACCAAGGAAGCTTGGCATGATGAAGAATGTCTCCCTTGCTGAGAGGGACTGTTGATGTTTCTCCAAGTTGCAGCATCGAGCAAACATTCTCCTAGATTGGTCTTGCTAACTTGACCAAAGGGGAGTGATACATTCACTCACCAGGTTATGCTCGTGTTGAATGGTCCTGGTAGGGGCAGTCAGAAAATCACCCATGAGGCTATAATAGTGGTGATTGGCCCTAGGGTGCTCTCACATTGCCTGCTCCAGGAGGGAGTGAACTATTCTATATTAGAGTGAGTTGACTTGTATATTTGATAGGGGGTTTCATCCCCTTATGGAATATACAATCTAATCTAATGTTGAATTTGACATAGACTCTAAGAAGTGTCTAAGACTTCTTAGTGTGGGTCAAATCAACATTAGAGCTCTATGGGTGAATAGACATGCATGTGAGGAGATGATCATCAACAAGGACAACTTTTCTATGATGAAGAAATAACCAAGAAGACAAGTCAACCATTGAAGAAGTCCCATATAGCATTGAAGAAGCCCGAGAAATATTGAAGAAGAAGAAATGACAAGTCATCCCTGAAGATAAAAAAAGAAAAGTGGAAAACAAAAGTACAAATCGTCCCAATAAGAAAAATCGAGGTTAATTGAAGTATATAAATAAGCAGCTAACATTTCATTTTCACAATCCAGCTAACACATCACAACAACTCTTTCAGCTAATGCGCACTTGTCAAGAGGCCTAGCAAATGCACAAGGAGCTAACTTTGGGGGTTCTTATCTTCTCTAGAGGTTCACTATCCCTATCTAGGGTCTCTTTGTGAAGGTCGCACTCTCTCGTAGCTAGGGTTTCCTCATGAAAAGAGGATGAGCTTTATGTGCTAGAGTTTCTCTTCAAGAATGGTAATGTACTTGAATTGGACTGAATTCTTCTAAGAAAAGTTGGTTGGGTTTTCTCCCAAGTTTGGGTTTCCCAAGGTAAAAATCTATGTCTATTATGCATGGTTGTGTTTATATGATATTTTGTTTCCGCTGCAATTTAAGTAAATTTTCAGTGTGCAATTATTCAATGAAAACTGTGGCATGAAATGAATGCTTGAAAATCATTAGGAAATAATTGTTAAGATCTAAAATTGTATTTCTATTGCTATATGAGAAAAATTCAACAAATGACACAACCACTCAACTTCTAATGGCATTGGTCCTACTATAATCCATTCCCTAAACAAAGAGATAATTGCACCACAAGAATTTCCCACAAAAGTTTTGATGCCCCCACTTGAAATGAGTATAAATTCTACAATGCCTCTTTGATTCTCTATTATGACCCCAATTTTGAAATGCCATAACAACTCTACTTTCAATGGCACTGGCATGGTTATGATCTAGTGATTAGGATGAGAAGAAAAAATATGCGACCAGAAAATCTGAAAACATAAATAAATAAGAATAAAAAAGGAACTAAAGTCTTCCCCTTTTTGCTTAAGAAAGTGTTCAAATACCACTTTTTATGATCCTTCTCCCTTAAGATTGAATCACAAACATTACATCGGAAATATTCAACGTTTATTCAAATCCAAAACCCTTACGGTAGGATAATACAATACAATGATCTTTTTATGGAAGAATCAACTCTCGATCACTTGCCACTTTAAGGGGGCAACCCTCCCAATGAGTTGAGCTCCAATACAATATACTCCAATACATGATTCATAAGGACTCCATCTTTATGTATCATGGCTAGAAAACCCTAACCATAAACAAATGCTAACTACCTAATGGGCCTTCTTTTCTGAAATCACATCACATTAAATGGACACCGTACTGTCATATTCTTAAATCTAATGAACTCATAAGCCCTATTACATCTCTAGGAAGAATGGGCACCATACTTATCATATTCTTAAGTCTAATGGGCCCATAAACCCCTATTACACCCCTAGGGAGGATCCCACCAGCCCCCATTTGATGGTACATTTTGTATAAACATGTGCCAATAGATTCACTGTCCTTAATTCCCCATTCAATCAGTGTTTTAGAGATTTGAGCTCTAGAAAAGGCAATTCAGCAAATTTAAGCGTGATAAGTATCCCACAATTTCAAAAAAAAAAGAGGTAATTTTCAGGAGTCTGCCGCTTCCTTTTTGAAATTTTCTACTTACTTCCTCACAGCGTAACAGTATGAAGCGGTACTAGTTTGGTACTCTGATGCAACGGAAATATTACTAGTTTCTGGATTGCTTTTGTCCAGATAAAATATGAGTACAATTATCTCTTCTTGGTTTATCATCAAAGAAAAGATGAAGAACAGTAAATTTTCATTACAATCAAAACCACAAAGTAAACTCATGCAGAGATCTTCAGCCCCCTGAAAGGTAATTTAAAAGAACATTTTTTTCATATACTGACTAGCATGTTGTCGACTCACATACATATTGAGCCATGACCACTCTGATTCTATCACGTGCACAGTAGGCTCCCCATCTGTTTATGTAGATAATTTGGAAACAGTGCAAGTAGAATGAAAAGGTATTAAAAGATGAACGGAGGCATCAATTTAGGTGAATTACCCATGAATATTTTAGAGCCATTTGACCATGTCAGATTTCCAAATACAATCTTACAACCAACAAGGAAGCAAAAGGCACTCTTAATCTCCACTGCCTTTGTTTTTTATTAAGAGCTCTCCCTTTACCTAGCAGCTGTCTATTCAACTTCACATTAGCCAGCTTCCATGTGCTGTACCCCGATTCCATTTCGACAGAGTCTAGCTGGAAAATGGCATCCTGTTCTTGACTTCCACTTTCAGCAGTCTCCTCCAAATATCTCACATACATAGGCAAGTCCTTGAAACGTTCCAAGTCTTGAGGCACACGAACAATTCTTTCTGCACCCGGAGATGAAACCTGAAAGAAGATTTTGATCAAGTCAAACAAAAGTTAAAACATGCCAACAAAGTCGTTTTGCTTAGGGGTCATTTTGCACTGCCTGATAAATGAGGATAAATGAGCTTCAAATAATTTTGCAGGATACAGAAGGATAGCATGCTTTAAAGTAAATATCCAGTACTTTAAGATCATGTTAGAACATTGCAACTTTTAGTCAAGGTAAATTTGACAGAAATGATAAATCTTGGACAGAGTGCTATACAAAATCAAAATAAATCAACCCAATATCCATTTAAATTTATCTTCCCGTGTAAAATAGCCCTTAGTCAATATTTTACTGCTAAAATTCCACTTCCTTCATTTCTAATTGGTCACATGTTTGCTGCATATATCAAGGCACCAATGTTTACACACAATTTCCTATATCAGACTAGTAATTGTGTGAAGAAAGCTAGGTGCTCTACACCCCAGGTGGTGATATCACCATTACTTTTTGTTTTCGTGTCTTCATATAACACTGTGTTATATATGTGTGACAAGTAAAATAAAACACTAGCAGAGATCCATCTTCACCCAGATCTATCAAGTGCACTTCAAGGTTTTTTATCCTTCTCTGTGCTTAATAGATTTGGGATAAAGATTGACGTATGCTAGCCTGATTTTTGTGCATAATGTGTTTAGTTGATAACCCTGAAAATGATTGCACCTTTTGCAGTGTGACATTAAATACACAGAAGACATCATCATTAGATTCAGAATTCCAACGTCATGTGTTTACTAAAACAAGTGACATGAATTGCCAGTGGGCAGAAGAGTGTGACAGCATGAAGCAAAGAAACTTTACGTTTGCTGATCAACATAGTAATGGAAATGACAAGGCCTGGTATGAAAAATAATCAAGGACAAAAAAAGTACAGGTCAATAAAGTGAAATAATAGGAAATAACACAAACATGAATTATGCACAAATATATGTGCTTACCATTAAAAAAAAAGCCAAAACTGACAGATTTATATTTGCAGAGGAGCTATTGGGTAAATGAGCTGACTAAATTAGCCCAATTTATATAAAACATCTACAGCTAAACCTACTTTAGAGCCAGTCATAGGTTACCGGGGTCAAGAAAATCATGCAAACCAAGGTATTGTATTTGATGGAAACAGTAAATCTATAGCACAAGCAAAAATTGAGTAAGCCACAAAATTCTCATGATAGGAAAGAAAAAGCATATAATGAGCTATGGAACAATGTAAGCACAGACAATAAAAGGATAGGAATAAAAAAAAATTGACAAAATGTATCTGAAGGGTCACACTTCTGTGTTTCTTTGTACTGTTCTTTTTCTTAAAGCAAGAAAGATCTATTATTATACTGAAAACCACCTAAAAAGAGCACTTTTCAAATTAAATTATGCCTGAACTGCAGTCATGGCTTTTTAGAATTTTAGCAACCTAGAATAGCTTCTTCTTTTTTCCTGGAGGCCTCTACCTCATGATCCATACCTTCAACTTTGTTCCCTGTTCTCTTTCAAACTTTCAAAAAACTCAAAAATTGTAGTATCTCCCTCTTCAAAATTCTGATTCCCATCCAATGCTTCCTTGATTTCATCAACCTGCTTCCTCCCAACCCTTTCCTCGTCCTTCCTTTCCGCTCTTCCTAATTCAACCTACATCAACTTATAATCAAAATCTACCAAACTCACGCAATAGATTAGCGATTCCATCCTTGAATTGATCACTCCAGAGTCCTTTCTATTTATGCCTTATGATTCGTTGCATTACACCTTATGATGCCATTATTTGTACTTGTTGACTCTTGAACATTACTCCCAAATTTTCCATTTTGCCTGTTCCCCCATTCGCAGATGCTTCAACATGGCATAGCTTTACTTAATGAACTTATGAAATGTTTCATAATTTCTAGTCTGGAATCTGGATACCAACTTCCACATACCTTGAGATCATTTGCTTTCATTGCATAGAGTTATTAGTTTCACTGTTCAAGTCACCTTCAACTTCGATGTATCATTGTATGGTAATCCTTCCCTTATGCAGACTTGTATCCCTCTAATCAGGCCACCAAATGATGCCTGGAAATTGGTTATAACGTATTAAGCATAAACCATCATCATAAAGGGCTTTGCCTTTTATATTACTTTTCTTGTCTTTAACTCCATATCCTACTTTATACAGTGTCTCTTTTGAAGCACCATCAAAGTTTAGCTTCCAAAATTCCACCTTTGGCGCTCTCCAAACCACCTTGAATTTATCACAGGAATATTCTACTCATAGACTCTAAAGCTGATGGAGTCCAGGTGTGGTGTTCCAAAACTCACCAACTTATCTCTGCAGCAACCTGTAAATTATGGTCACACCAATGGCACTAATAAAACCTAGCAATCACCCACACATACATACAGTATTGTTAGTTTTATACCAAGGTCGAGTTCCCCTAGTGACTATGCCTAAGTCACTAAGTATGGGGTGGTGGGACCCTCACTTTAAGTGATTATTTAATGAGACATTGATGTCACTTTTATCCTAAGTCTAAAAGGTGAATGAGAAATTTATTATTTAAGTGAGTTAATTAATAAAGTGTACTCTCATTTAATCTGGGCCTTTGATTAGATCTAATCTCAGCCCTTGATTTAGAGATTCCTTTAGGGTTGGATAAAAAGGTAGAGGGAGGCATTAAACCTATTCATTCTGATGAGATGAAGAGTGAGCACGAGAAGGAGAAGGTCGAGGCAGAGAAAGGACACCAGCGTGACTGATTTCCAGGGCACGAGTTTCTAGGTGGGCACTCCAGTATTCTGCTCTGAGTTCGAGGCTTGCCTTTGAGGCATTTATTATCAGCATAGTTAATGATTGTGGCTGCCATCTTCAGTGATAAACCTGCGATTTATTCCTTACAGTACCCTTCCATAGCACGCAGTCAGAGGGAGAGATTGACCCTGAATTCGAGGGAGCTTCACATCGTGATGCCCAGACTTCGAGTTTGCATTTCCAGTCATAAACTCTGAGGTATGCTGTTAGCATTTGGAGGAAGTATTGTCATATGAATTTCTGGAAATGACTGGTACCTCACAGCAGTCATTTCTGAGAGGTGTTTTGAAGATTGACACAGCACAGATTTAGGGCACAGTCAGTACAGTGTTGTTTGAGTGCATTCAGCACAAAATTCAAGGAGGATACAGCATCATCAAATTGCACAGAAACCAAGGAAGTCTGCACTCATTTCCAGGCAGAGATTGGGCACTGAAATCGAGGCAGACTGGGGTGTATCAGATGGAGATAAGTTGTATCTGTTTTATGTATTGCTGTTGTATTATCTAGCTGAAGAAATAATAAATCTCTCTCACTCACTCAACTGGTTTTCCCCGTGGGGGTTTTTCCAGGGCTCGATTTGGCCAAAAATACTTGTGTAAAATTTATGTGTGAATGTGTGATAGTTTAGTTTGCAGCCTGTAAATTGCTTTTAATTTGTGTGTTTATTGTTAATACATTTGGCATTAAGTAATTCCCAGTCTATGCATAACCGACTGGGAATGAAAACCACCAAAACTTGGCAGTAAACCAGCATACAGTTGACAGCAGAAAATCTTCATGGTATTCAGAGCACAGGGGGCAGAAATAAAACTAATTTGCAGACACCCATAAAATTTGCAGATCTCAGAAAACCAAGTGTTCTTACCTTTGTTATTGGGCAGCGTTCTTTTGGACTGATTTCCAGATGGCTACAGGGTTGAGGATAGAGGACAGATTGAGTGGGACAGAGAATTTTGTGCCTTGGAAGGCCAGAATTCTATTGCTGTTAGAGGAGAACGAGTTGTGGGAAGAGGTGGTGAGGAACACCACCACATACCCCATTACTATTCCAGATGGCTCAGATATGACCGCTCTTTCAGTCTTCAACAAGAAAGACTGTAAGGCTAGGAGGATCATTCTAGATGCAGTGAAGGACCACATCATCCCTCATATTTCGGGGAAGACCAAGGCACATGAGATGTGGAGTGCCTTGATCAGCTTGTATGAGAGCTCCAACGAGAACAGGAAGATGGTTCTCAAGGAGAAGCTCAAGAGTATCAAGATGACCGGAGGAGAGGGAGTCACAGCTTATCTCACCAGGATCTCAGCAGTTCGTGATGAACTAGCAGCAGTTGGTGAGGTGGTATCCCCTACAGAGTTAGTTCGCACCGCAGTCAACGGGGCTTCCTGGCCCTGGCATGCTTTTGTGCAGGCTATTGTGGGCAGGGAGAACCTTCCATCATGGGAGAGGTTGTGGGATGACTTTGTACAGGAGGAGACCAGGAGGGGTCTCGTACAGGGCAGTACATCAGGTGGTATAGCAGATGAGGAGAACGTGGCTCTCACAGCCAAAGGGAAGAAGAAGAAGGGTCCCAAGAAGCATGGGGCCAAGGGACAGCAGCAGCAGCATCATACACAGGGTGGGCAGAAGAAGGACTTGAGTAAAATCAAGTGCTACTGTTGTCAGGCGTTTGGACACTATGCATCTCAGTGTCCAAACAAGAAGAGGAAGAAGGGACCAGGTCAGCAGACAGCAGCCTCAGCAGAGATAGATGAGTTTGGTGACAGGTTTTAGAGGGAGTTTTCCCTTTATGCTGGACAGAGTGAGAGAGAGAGAGTTTCTTTAGCCACCAGCATTGATATGGATATGCAGGTTGAGCACTCATTGTTGACTGGGCATCAGACAGGTCCTTCCACCACTGGTACGTGGTATATTGACAGCGGAGCTTCGAGGCACATGACAGGTACTCGAGAGTTCTTCTCCGAGTTGTCACGCACAGAGAGAGAGGTGGAGGTGGTACTTGGAGACAACACCATAGTTAGAGCAGTGGGTCAGGGGACAGTCATATTTGAGAGGGAGTCCATGAGTCCCATGACACTGAGGGATGTGTTGTATGTCCCTGGGCTGAAGAAGAACCTTGTTTCAGTTTCCACGATTGAGGACAGGGGTCTTGGGGTTTGCTTCTCAGATGGGAGAGTGCAGATATATCCCAAGACCACAGGTGTATCTACTCCCATGGATATTGGAGTTAGATGCGGACGACTGTACAAGCTCTTGTTTCAGCCGCAGCATGCTCTAGCACACAGCAGCAGCAGCAGCAGCAGTGAGCTGTGTGAGTTATGGCACAGGAGGATGGCCCATTTACATCACCCCGCTTTGGGAGTGTTGCGGAGCATGGTCACAGGCTTACCTGATTTTGACTCAGAGCAGAGTGATGTATGCAGAGGGTGTGCTTTGGGAAAGTACACCAAGACCGTGTTTCCTACCAGTGACACGAGAGCAGCAGGTGTGCTCGATCTGATTCATACCGACATATGTGGTCCTATGTCCTCAGTTTCCTTGAGTGGCCATGAGTACTATATCAGCTTTATTGATGACTACTCCAGGAAGACCTGGATCTACTTCTTGCGGGGCAAGAAGTCCTCACTTGTATTAGATGTCTTCCAAGGGTTCAAAGCCCTTGTGGAGAAGCAGACGGGGAGGAAGATCAGGACGTTGAGGTCAGACAACGGGGGTGAGTATACCTCCAAGGAGTTCAGTGCATTCTGCAGACAGGAGGGCATACAGCGTCAGTTGACAGTTCCCTACACTCCCGAGCAGAATGGAGTAGCAGAGAGAAAGAACAGGTCGATCCTTGGAGCAGCGAGGGCCATGCTTCATGATCAGGGATTACCGTTCTTTCTGTGGGCTGAGGGCTGCAACACTGTAGTGTACCTGCAGAACAGGAGTCCCCATCGTGCCGTGGGGAGCATGACTCCAGAGGAGATGTATTCAGGCAAGAAGCCTGAGGTGAGCCACTTTCGCATATTTGGCTCTTTGACTTACTCTCACGTCCCCTCAGAGAGGAGGACGAAGTTCGAGCCCACCGCAGAGAGAGGCATCTTTGTGGGCTACGACGAGACTTCGAAGGCATATCGGCTTTACATTCCTGGCCAGAGGCGAGTTGTAGTTAGGCGGGAAGTAAAGTTTGAGGAGGAGAGGGCCTTCAGGAAGTCCAGAGAGTTAGAGCAGGAGGAGACACCAGCTCCCACACCTCAGTTGGTTCAGGCTTCTTCGATACAGGTTACAGGTCCACAGGTTTCTAGGGTGACTGGATCACAGGGTACTGGCACAGGTTCTACAGGGTCAGTGGTTCAGATTTCAGGGACAGGTACAGGGACAGGTACAGGGACAGGTACAGGGTTTGGCACAGGTTCAGGATCACCGGTCTCTGGCTCACAGATTGCAGGGTCTTCTGGGACTAGTTCTTCAGCTACAGGTCCTAGGGGTGGTAGACCTCATGCTTCTGACACATCCTCAGAGGAGGTTACACCAGGTCCAGAGGAGCCTTCAAGGAAGAAGAATCCCAAGTGGCTTCAGGACACCTTGAAGGAAGCGGAGGCATTTGGTAGACCTCAGGAGCAGATCAGGACTATTTTTGAGCCAGATAGATATGGGTCAGCCCTTGTTGCGAGTCTTCGTGACTCAGCGCCTTCTACTTATGAGGAGGCTTCTCAGCATCAGGTTTGGAGAGATGCCATGATGGAAGGGTACCATTCCATCATGAAGAATGATGCTTGGGAGATTGTACCGAGGCCTGAGGGGAAGTCAGTTGTGACTTCCAAGTGGCTCTACAAGGTCAAGCATGCAGCTGATGGCAGTGTAGAGAAGTTCAAGGCTCGGTTTGTGGCTCGAGGGTTCTCACAGGTTGAGGGAGTCGATTATGATGAGACCTTTGCTCCAGTAGCTGGGTATTCCTCCATCAGGGCAGTGATATCGATTGCAGCAGAGATGGGTTGGAGGATCCACCAGATGGATGTGAAGACCGCATTTCTCAATGGTCTTCTGCAGGAGGAGGTGTACTTGGAGCAGCCACAGGGATTTGAGACACATGAGAGAGATTCACATGTTTGCAGGCTTAGGAAAGCCTTGTACGGTCTGAAGCAAGCTCCTAGAGCTTGGTACTCCAGGATAGATGCATATCTGATTTCGATGGGATTTCAGAAGAGTGAGGCTGATCCCAACCTTTACTACATTGTGGTTGGTGGAGATCCGCTCATTCTTCTGCTATACGTTGATGATTTATTTATCACTGGAGATGAGCGTCTTATTGCTCTGTGCAAGAGAGATCTTGCAGCCGAGTATGAGATGACAGATATTGGGCTGATGCATTACTATTTGGGGATGGAGGTATGGCAGGAGCCAGGACATATTTTCCTTGGACAGGGGAAGTATGCTGCAGAGATCCTGAAGACTTTTCGGATGGACGACTGCAGGCCCATGTCTACACCTATGATCACCAACTTGAAGCAACTTCATGCTTCAGGTGGTAAGTTGGTGGATCCCACATTATATCGTCAGCTCATCGGATCGTTGATGTATCTGGTCAACACCAGGCCAGACTTGTGCTTTGCAGTCAACACTCTTAGCCAGTTCATGGTGCAGCCTAGGAGTGTACATTGGAGTGCTGCAAAGCACATCTTGAGATACCTTGCAGGGACGGTGGATTATGGTCTGGACTACAGGGGTTCAGGTGGAGTTAGTTTGATTGGGTTCACAGATTCAGACTGGGCAGGTAGTGTGAGGGACCGGAAGAGCACTTCCGGTTGCTGTTTCAGCTTGGGCTCGGCAGCAGTGTCGTGGTTCAGCAGGAAACAGAAGTCCGTTGCACTGAGTTCTGCTGAGGCTGACTATATGGCCGCCAGTCAGGCGACTTGCGAAGCACTGTGGCTTCGTAAGTTATTGGTAGATTTATTTGATCACCAGCTGAGGCCTACGGTGATTTACTGCGACAATCAGAGTTGCATTCAGCTCTCTGAGAATCCAGTCTTTCACGACAGGTCAAAGCATATTGAGATCAGATATCATTTCATCCGGGACTACGTTCAGAGAGGAGCAGTTGAGCTTCAGTACATATCCACTGATCAGCAAGTTGCAGACGTCCTAACGAAATCTTTGGGGAGGGGGAAGTTTGTCTTCTTCAGAGATAAGTTGGGAGTGGTGCGGAACTCCTTCCTCGGTAAGAGGGAGTGTTAGTTTTATACCAAGGTCGAGTTCCCCTAGTGACTATGCCTAAGTCACTAAGTATGGGGTGGTGGGACCCTCACTTTAAGTGATTATTTAATGAGACATTGATGTCACTTTATCCTAAGTCTAAAAGGTGAATGAGAAATTTATTATTTAAGTGAGTTAATTAATAAAGTGTACTCTCATTTAATCTGGGCCTTTGATTAGATCTAATCTCAGCCCTTGATTTAGAGATTCCTTTAGGGTTGGATAAAAAGGTAGAGGGAGGCATTAAACCTATTCATTCTGATGAGATGAAGAGTGAGCACGAGAAGGAGAAGGTCGAGGCAGAGAAAGGACACCAGCGTGACTGATTTCCAGGGCACGAGTTTCTAGGTGGGCACTCCAGTATTCTGCTCTGAGTTCGAGGCTTGCCTTTGAGGCATTTATTATCAGCATAGTTAATGATTGTGGCTGCCATCTTCAGTGATAAACCTGCGATTTATTCCTTACAGTACCCTTCCATAGCACGCAGTCAGAGGGAGAGATTGACCCTGAATTCGAGGGAGCTTCACATCGTGATGCCCAGACTTCGAGTTTGCATTTCCAGTCATAAACTCTGAGGTATGCTGTTAGCATTTGGAGGAAGTATTGTCATATGAATTTCTGGAAATGACTGGTACCTCACAGCAGTCATTTCTGAGAGGTGTTTTGAAGATTGACACAGCACAGATTTAGAGCACAGTCAGTACAGTGTTGTTTGAGTGCATTCAGCACAAAATTCAAGGAGGATACAGCATCATCAAATTGCACAGAAACCAAGGAAGTCTGCACTCATTTCCAGGCAGAGATTGGGCACTGAAATCGAGGCAGACTGGGGTGTATCAGATGGAGATAAGTTGTATCTGTTTTATGTATTGCTGTTGTATTATCTAGCTGAAGAAATAATAAATCTCTCTCACTCACTCAACTGGTTTTCCCCGTGGGGGTTTTTCCAGGGCTCGATTTGGCCAAAAATACTTGTGTAAAATTTATGTGTGAATGTGTGATAGTTTAGTTTGCAGCCTGTAAATTGCTTTTAATTTGTGTGTTTATTGTTAATACATTTGGCATTAAGTAATTCCCAGTCTATGCATAACCGACTGGGAATGAAAACCACCAAAACTTGGCAGTAAACCAGCATACAGTTGACAGCAGAAAATCTTCAGTATGAGTGGCAAAATATTAGGGGCAGAATATGCTTCTCATTAATATTGTACAGCAGAGTAATGAGTTACAGATTTGAGATTACAATCCCTCTCAAGAGATCTCGGCTCTCAAGCTCTCCTTTCAGACCATCTACTGATCTATCCAACTTCCTAACTGTTCTACTGCCAACTCTAACTGTTTATCCTCTCGACTGTTTGTTTTTCAATTTTTTGTTGACCTGCTTGGATCTTCATATTCTGATGCTGCCTATCTGTCAGTCCTTTGTCTTCCTATTTTCAGGGAGGAAATGGTACAGGTGAGACGATGGCTCCAGTCCAACCCCTTTGACAAGAATCTTTAGACCTCTATTAGTTGACTCTAGAACCATCTGAAAACATCCGAGATTAGAAGTGCCAAGGGAGTTCAACTGGGAGTCGAGATTCATTTACAGAAAACTGAGAATAGGCCCATGAAAGATTTCTTCAAGGCCTTGACTTCCAAGAAAGCAATGGAAAAAATATTCACTCAAGTAGGAAGGCTAACCCAGCAGGAAGTTATTAAAAGGAATTTGTTACCCATTATAAGATGGTTTTTTAATCGCAAGGGATGAATGACGAACTTAGGGTAGCCATGCAAGCTTGTGTGGACATGGTCCCTGAAAAATTGGTTGGCATACAAATGAAGCTTTGTGATCAATTGTTTATGTTAGATGAGTTGTCCACAGCTCTTTCGGAGATGGTCAGTGATAGGTTGTATGGATTTGAAAGATTCCCATGTAAGTTGTATAAATCCACTTGGGATTTTGCTTAGTCCGACCTGTTATAAATCTATAAACAATCCCTCAAGAAGCAATCATGCGTTGCATTATGAATAAGGACATTATCAAATTTATTCCCAAGTCAAAGACCAAGTTGATTACAACTTGAAATCCCATTACATTTTTGAATGCCTCATAAAATTCTAACCAAGGTGCTTGTTCTCATGGTCAATAACATTCTCTCAAAGATCATATGGCCAAAAAAACCCAGATTCATCAAAGGGCATTTCATTTTGGATAACATAATTGCAGTTTGGGAAGGCATGGAATGGGCCAGATGTTCAATCCTTAACATGTTGGACAACATTGATTTTTGGAACGCTTACAATATAGTGGAATGGGCCTTTATTCTAGCTATGTTGATATCCATGGGCTTTGGTCTTACATCATCAAAGTTATTGGGACATTTTTGTAGATGCTTCATCCTGTCTCTCCCTCAACAGATGTAAATTTAAGGAGGTGGGACTCATTCAATCTATCATATAGGATTCCCTGTTCACATCAACCCTGTAGGTGATGCTAACAAAAGTGTCAGGATAATTTATTGTTTAGAGTGTGGAATCATGGATCAAGGCCTCATTCTAAGCATTCCTCTCCTAGAGCCTGATACGGGCGAGCTTGTGAATAGGTAGGCCTCATTCAGGCATTCCTCTCCTAGAGCTAGAAGCAGGCTGGTTTGTGAACAGAAACTTTGCAGATAACTCATTCCTCACAATTCAAGAGTGAGTCAATCTATAACAAAATGGAATGCCTTGACACTATGTACAGTCTTGGATCTAGAATTCAATGGGATCAGACTGAATGCTTCAAGCAAGGTGTTACAGACATCCCAGATTCATTGGCGAGCCAAGCCTGGTCCTAGATCCAACCAAGACAACTCTTCAAGTTCCTCAGCATTTCCCTCAAGCTCCAGGCCTCTTGTAAGGTGCTATGGACATAGTTAATCAAACGGTGGAGAAGCAAGTTAACAAAAGGATAACTAAGCCTGTCTCTGGCAACCAATCCACTTTCAAATTTTCACCTCGTGATAATTGCCATGCTTGTTTATTATTCTCCTTGTTGGGATCCATATCTTAGTGACTATAAAAGGTTAGAGAAGCTACTCAAATGCTTTGTGTGTCAAATTTTAAGGCCACAATGGTTTTCATGGTGTAAATTGGAATGTGTGTTGCACCCCAGGGGACTGGGGAGATATGGGCATTCTGAGTACTTACACTCAAACCTGGGTGTGTGTTTGAAGGATATTTTGAGAGAATGAGAGGGTCATGAGGTGATAAAAAATTGCATCATGCAATGTACTCCTCGTGGAAAAAAACCATAATCAGTCTGAACATTAAATGCAACTTTCGTAGCACAAAGCATTTGGAATGTGTGGGAGGCCATCAAACTTTTTATGAGATGGAAGGGAGATAGCATTCACTCAGGCCTCTCATTCAATCAGTACTCCCTTTGGTAGTCATCAAATTTGCTTTTGGGAAACAAGCTTCTGGTTGAAACCCAATGGTTTTTGGTTCTAAGACTATATAACCAAGGGGGGAGAACTATTATGGATATCTCTGATTCTGACACCATGGATTGGATCTCTTGGCTTGAATTGAAAGATATATCAAGCTCAACAATGTTGATAGAATGATTTGGGGGAAAGTCAAGGACCTAATGCCAATGTCTCTCTTGTTGAAGCTAAACGTTAGAACACTGGGCCATTAGTGGAAGGACTAGAAATTGAATGTATTAAAGGACTTCCACAAATGTAAGCATGTCAATGACTATTTGTGCATTGTATGAAGTCTACTTCTAAATATTTCTCTAAATAAACTTTGGCATTTGAAACCTAAATGGACCAGTTGGCATTTTCAGTTTTTGGCTAACTAGTGTTTGGAAATCTCAAATTGAGCCTAAGGAAACCTTTATTGCCTAGTCCCTTGTTTTGGGAGGCTTGGCTCCTAGTTATCACCTGATATATTCAGTATCCTTCACCCCAATGCTCCTTATGTAGAAAGCCTTAGTGATTTTTCTCATTTGCCAAGTTACTGTGGCAATAGATTTCAATCATCTGTGATCATCTCTCGATGAGCCCTATCTTCTAAAAGGTTGCTCTTATGGGAGGTAAACATTCATGATTTGGTTTTTTCCACTCCAGATGGAAATTTGTTAAGATTGAAACTATTTTCATATACAAATAAAAGTAAATCATGATAGTTTTAATTAAGCTCCTACACATATGCATTTTTCATGGGATGATCGAGTAGCAATGGGCACGAACTTGTCTCTGTAGATCATTATTCAAGTCCAGAAGGTCAAGTTAGACATTACACACCTTCTCCATCTTTTGAACCACTAGGAAGGAAACCCATGCACAATATGTTGAAACTTGAGAGCCCCCAATAAAATCTCTAGCTCCCTCGACTTAATCGCAACAATTGCAAAGTGCAAGTCGGTTGATCCAAACTTGTGAGCCTAGTTGAAATAGTGCATCCACAGTAATAGCTAGATGATATAATCTTACATTCATAGTCACTAGTTATGGAAAGATCACTATTAAGCAAATAAACAAACAAAAAAGAATCCTTTACAATGCATACTCATTTGGCATGGATACTGAGGGAGGGAAATCAATTCTGAATTCTCATAAAAGAAAAGGGATTGCACAGCAATGATATGATGTTTGAACAATATGAAGCTTTACAACACATCTATATATCAACCAACTATGATTAACACCATCAAATTGAATGAACCCCTTACAATAAAAAATTGGTATATAAATTATACATCTTGAGGAAGTACAAAGTGATTTGCATCCCATTGCATCCCATTTGTTCATATCTTATCAATACACTAATGTACACAAGTCCAAATGATGAAGAGACAAAGACAAAGGAAACGAGGATCCATTAACTATTGAGATTCCACATGCAATCATTCCTTGAGTTGTATGCTCATGCACCTGCACTGAACTAAGTTGTGTGAGCATGTGCCCAAAGTTGTGTGTCTAGGTCTGCTTCCAGGTGTGCATGAATATTATGTAAGTGAATCGACAACACAAAGGATTGGCACTCTAACGTATGAAAGAACTGAACTATAGCACACGCTCATACTTAAACATATGCTAAGCTAAACACCTCTCTCCTACAGGTTCTTTTAGTCATGGACTTGGTCAGTCTCAAACTCTTTTTGAATCACACCTTTCCATTTAGGACTTGTTGGTCACCATCAATTTTCTTTCTAGTTGAGTAAAATTTGCTCAAATTTTCTCTTAGATGTACCACTTTCCAGCTTGGGGTAATTGTGCTTTTACCCCAATACTTAATTTTAACATTAACTATTTGTTAACCTATTCTTTGCACTGAAGGACTATATCTTCTTCCAACTCTATGCCAACTTCAACAACTAACTCTTCAAGAGTGTGGACGATTAATTCTTCTTCATCACCATCTTGCATCATTGGCTCATAAAGCTTCAAGTGATTCACGTTGAACATCTTTTCTCTAATCTACTCAATGATAGTACAAGGGCCACATTTGAGCAACATCAACTTCTAGTCTTTACTCACCCATATGTAGTGACCTTCCTTGTTTCCTTGGGGATAAGACCCCAAATAGTTTATGGATCTTCAACAAAAATCCAAGACACCCTGCAAAAGTTGAAAAACATGTTGCATTATGCAATGCGTTGCTCACGGTTATAATTGTGCTACACATTTAGGATGTTTGTATCCCATGTCATTTGATGTTTATGGTTTAAAATGCACAACAATTGAACTATTGTGCAATTTACTACCTCCATGTAACCATTTGTTTGCGGATGGAAGACAACACTTCTCTTCAACTTGGTGTCCATAGATCCCCATAGCACTTGCCAAAATTAGTTGACAAATCTATTATCATGATCAAAGAGATTGATGTCGAATGATGGTAAGCCAAAATGTACCCTAACTCTATAAAACAACAATTGTGTTGCTTGTGGCAATGAAATCATTTTCTTGCACGATGTTACCACTCAAACTACCAGTCCTGAATTAGCGGCACAATGTGGTCTGAATGCTAGTGAATGGTAAGCACATGGGAGAGGTCTAGGCCCAAATGTCACCACAGCCCAGCCTCTCAACTTCTTCGGGTAACTCCTAAACTCAGGGGAGAGCCCTTAAAGTTACCTGCAAGCGCCAATACATACAAATACCTTTCCAAAACCTTGTAGCTAGATTAGTGCCTTATATGGAGTCAACAATGAATAATATAGACACATAAATCAAAACAAAGGAGTTAATTCAGTTTATCAATCAATATGACAACTTTCAATCTATTTCATAAATCCCCGTGCAAGGGTTTCACACCTCCCAAGGCAATACCTCAAAAAGGTGTGCTTTGAGGGGGAGAGGGCTAAGTGGCCTAGGGTGCACCTTTTGGCTCAATCAAAGCTGCAATTTACCTAGCAAAAACCCTAATTCAACAAATTCACACTTCCCATCTAGGGAAAAATGGGACGCCCTTCAAGATCTGTGGATAAATCCACTAGGGCGAATTTGATGGGTGGACCAGAATTTCCAAATCAAAAATATTTTTGGTTTTTTTAATTTATTCAAATTTTTAGGGCTTTTCTGACAATATATGATTTTTAGGGTTTTTTAACATTAAAAATGAGGATGCCCTCAGAGATATGTGGATAAATAGACTAGGGCGAGTTTTTAGGGTGGACCAGAAAAAACAAACTTGCGGCTATTTTTTGGAGTTATGAATTTATTTAGATTTTTAGGGTTTTTATGCATAAAATTGCAGCAAAATAAAATACAACTAAATTGATGAAAAAGAGTAATTAAATGACAAGAAAAGGAGATATGATTTTTGTCTCAATCCTTAGGGAATGGAGATCAATGGTCAACGTCCCTCTCTTGAGATGTCCTTTAACACTTGCAAGCTAGGGCATCACCTAGCAATCTCTAGGGTTCGGTAGGAGAGACTAACTAGGGAAAATGAAGAAATGCAAGGCCCCAAATAGCAATAGAGAACTCCTATGGAGGACGTTCCCTTCATATGAAAGTTGACAAAATGTTGACAAAAAGCCCTAACAAATCAGTAAAATGCACCATAAAAGCACCATTCAACTAAGCTAGGAGCATAACTTACCAACATTTAACAAGAATGAGCAAGGAAAGAGCCCTTAGGTCACACTTGTGCATGAGTTCTTCCAACTAATCTAGCATCAACCATTTGCATGTGCATGAGTTCTTCCTTAGTGGGCAGGTGGAAGGTTCCTTTCTTTCTTTCTTGAAGAATCTTTGTGGTCGAAGCTAAGGCAGAAGGGAACTTGACTGCAAGACCCACCCCTCAAGCAGGGACGAAAGTCGGCCTTAGTGATCCGATAGTACCGAGTGGAAGGGCCATCGCGTTTTCTTCGCGAGATTTTCGTCAATATTTGAAATAGTTTATTTTATCCGAGCGTTGAGGGACAATCATCATTTTGGGGTTAGTTGGGGCATGACGTCCCCTTTTGGCTCACTACTTCATTAAGTGAAGCCTTACTTTAGTCTATTTTTGCTATTTTTGTCTATTTTAGGTCTAAATCCTTAAGTTGTGAGGAATTTACCCTAAAAATATTATTATTTTATAATTAGATTTGTAGGCTCAAATTTAAAAAGTTGAGGATGAAAAGGTATAAATAGACATCCTCTCTTCATTGTAAAATCATACGATAAGGGTTCAAATATGTTCTTTTCTCTTTTTCTCTTACTCTATAAGTTATTGATGTGATGCACACTTCTCTTGGGATGCTCTTTCTTGCTTGAAGGTGGATGAATGATGTTTTATACTGGCCCTTTATAAAAATTACAAATGTTATCTCACTTTTTACACAATTTTACCACAAGACCATGGACAAATAGATACAATGATGACCATAAGGCAGTGCATTTTTTGCTTGAAGAAGCCTTGCAAATACAAATATTTGGTTCACCTTCATCTTCAATCCTTGTGCAAACTTAGGGGTATGTTATCACACATATTGTAGTTGCCACTAAAGACTATCCTATCCAGGATGGTAGAGGGTAAGTGAAACTAAATCAGTGACACTTACGGATCCTATCCACCATAGGTAAAATGGTTGTCACACTCGATAGAATTCTTGTCACTTTAAGCCAATTGTATGAGAAGGGTGAGGGCAAGACCCTTGGTCTTCCACTAAGGAAAGACCTGTTGTCCGCCAAACTGCACACCAGCAGCGGAAATCTTTCGAAAGCTGTCTCCCTCACTGGAAAGTGGGGAGAGGTGTGGCCTTGGGGGCAAGCAATGAGCCAGGTACTGTCACCTAAATCCCAGCTCCTCCGTTTAGGTTAACTCCTAACAAAGCCAAGGGGGGTAGTCCCTAAAAAGAGTTTCATTAAGGCTCTTTTGTTTTAAGTGGTTTTTGTGTGGGGTGATGTGGATGATTGTTGTTTAGGAGTTTTTGTATAATGATAAGAACACAATTAAACACACAATCCACGTTACAAATTCCACAAGATACAATTTAGAAGATGAACAAAATACTTCTGACTTAAAATTAAAACAAAGCATCCACAAGATAAAGATTAAACAAATGACAAGGACATATGGTCCAGATTCGAAAGATACATAAGAGTTTTTAAAGACCAGTGCCAAATGGAGTCAAATGAAATGCTTGTGATGCTGAAAAATGTAAGTCAAAAGTAGTTGTTTGTGAGATCGTTTTGAAATTGTTCTTGGTAAATTTTAAGTGTTTTAGATGTTCTTGATTATTAGGATAAAACCAAGGATAACAAGAGAGTGTCCGGAAAGACAGTATCAAGTGCCTCCGTTCAAGGACATGTCAGACCACCCAGTGCTCTAGTCAGGTTGCGCAATGCTAACCAGCAAACTAGAGGTTGAACATGGCAACCCGGCGCCCCCAACTAGGAGATTACCCACTAAACTTATCTTATCGCTCAATTCCGGATTTGTTGGTTATGGGGGTGAAGGTTTTATTAATTATCACTTATGAGCTTAACAAGTTTTCCACCTTTCTGAGTACTAGTCCAACCGTTTCCGGTTGGCAGAGCATACGGGTGTTGGACACACAACCAAAGTAAATTAATTAAGGGGGAAATGTGGATTGAAAAGTTTTATTATTAAGAGCACTTGTTCAACTCTCCGACAGAGAGCGCTCTTAACTGAGTCTTAAGACCACAGTTCAAGAGACTTCCTACTTTTAAATGCCTAATGCAAGGGGAAAGTGCAAATCTATATGCTCTACGACAGAGAGTGCTCTTGACTTGGATTTGGCCAAGTTCAAGAGGCTTTGTTCGTTTTATTGCAAAAAGTGAAGTGATTGTGAAACTTAAAGAAGTAAATGAAACTGAGAATGACTGAAAATATAAGGATAACCACAAAGAAAGATGCTTTGAAGATAACAGAAAACAAAATCTAGTGTTCTACCAAGCAGATTTATTCTAAAGTGGGATCAACCTCCGAACAAGGTTAATCACTAGAACCGTCAGTCCTGGAAACCTTCCAGCTAGTGGGATGTCCACAAGATGCTAACGGGGAACGAGAAGCTACCACAAAACTATGTGGCCTTTGGGACACAATCCCAAAGTTAGCTTACTCTAGTCAAAACTTGGAAAAGAAGAAACAAGATGAAACAAAGACTACCCTAAAGCAAAAACTGAAAGATCTAACTTAACCAAACACCACACTCTTCCCCAAATGGGGAAGAAACCAACAAAAAAAAAGTGGTGGCCTCCTCCACTTGAAATTTTATTATGAGATTACAAATGCCTTTGGGAATTTACCCTTGAAGGACTTTTGAAAGAAATGAACTTAGAACAATGATTTAAAGAAACTTTGTTAAATAGCTTGTACAAAAAGGAGATTGATAGTTTTGCTTTGGTTTCAAATGTGCTTTGGTTTCAAATGTGCTTTGGATTCAACTTCTCCTTGTTTTTGTCCTCCTTTCTCTTTGTTTCTCAAAACTTGTTTTCCTTAGTGCTCTTCTTCTTCAAATACCTACAAGAACTTCATCACACTCAAACCATATACCCATTAGACATTAGCAAACAAAATAACAAAATTTGAACCTAGCTAAGTACAAGTTTGAAAAATGAGATCTAGATGGTAAAAAGCATGAGATTTTTTCATAAAACTTTAAATATGATGAAATGGACCAGCAAGCAAACAATGCCTAAAAATACTAGGAATGAAACTAAATCATGAAATTTTTGAAATATTTTATATGAAAAGATTTCTATCTTTTGTATGAGAAGAAAAATGCAACAAGTTGTAAACTAATTGCAAGACTTTACTACCCTATATGCTCAAGACTTTTTTCGAAATGCACGACTTGAAAACTCCAAAATGAGATCTAACTACTTATGAGATGTAAATAAAGAGATCTAAGAATTTAAAACTTTGAAACTGTTTGTGAGATTTAAAATTTCCAATAGACTAAATACAACCTATAACAAATAAATTGAACACTAACTTTAACTTGTTTTGTTGTTTTTGTGTGTAACCTCAAAGGTGGACGAGAGGGCTGCCAAAAGACAGAACAAACAGTCAAGTGAATGGATAGTTGGCTGCAAATAGTAGGGTGATGGACAGTCAATAGGTAGGCAGCCAATGAAGTGGCTAATGTGCAGCACACAGTCCAATAGGTGGGAAGCCAATGAAGTGATAAGTGGCTGCCAAAAGATGAATGGGACAGCAGCTTAGGATGGACGAATGGAAGGTATGTATGAGAAGAAAAACGAATTGGAAAGGTGAAGGTGGATGGTAGACAGTGGGCAGCCAAACAAATGGACAGTATGAAGAGCTTGAAGAGATAAGCCCAAGGAAACAAGTAACCAAGTTGAAGTAGAAATTTTGTGTTTGATGGAGGGAAGGCTAGTCTCTAGTAGTGTTTCTTTCTTTGAGAATAGAAAGACTTGGAGGACCTGCAAAAGAACAAATTAGAGAGGAAAAAACCAATGTATAAATAAAGACTAGCTTGATTTCCAAGCCACTCTCCACCTTGGAATATCTCTGCAAAACCCTTACATTCATGCACACAAATCCGAACAAGATATTTCTAATGCTAAGTTAGAACATATATTGAATATTGACTTGCATAAAAAAAACATAAGGTGAGAGGGATATCACCAAAACAATGTGAACCAAGTCCTTGAACCAATGCATAGACCTCCAAAGTTGATGTTTATTCCAATAGCATAAAACAAGTGTTACAATGATTTTGGCAGAGTGTTCTTGCCTAAAATCTCCATGAAGAATGAGGAGCCAAGCACCTCATTATATACAAAATACAAGCTCACTAAGCCCAAATTCGAATTGGCTTGAAGAGAGACATATGGCTCCATGAGTAAAAACGAATTTCAATCAAAACCTCCAAAAATCAGGCTTTAAGCGAGATCTATCCATAAACATGTGTTTGCATTGATTGAAAGTGGGGAGGTGGCCTCCACTCTCCCTTGGAACTATCACCAACTCAATACGTATGAGCCACCTCACAAATTCGCGAGCCAATGAAGGAGAGCGTGAGCTACTTGAGGAGGGCATGAATGCCACATGAGAAAGCTTGGAGTCTTGATATTAATGCTAACTCTAGCTTGTAGGTGCTAACTCATGTGATGTGGCCTTGAAATTAGGAGTGTGCCCACCATATTATAAATGCAATCTCAACCAACCATTAATTAAATGACAAATCCTCAACTCGTGAGAGCTAGCCGTACGGCCAAACCATGCTCACGTCATTCATTCCATGTCATTCGTATATCCTAACTTTGATATGATATAACATGTGATTTGTCTTTAATATGGTCGCACACCATATTAGAATTCACTTCAACCTTTTTAAAAAATCATTTTTTAATGCTTTTGGACTTATTTGATTTTTTGTCACTTAGTGAATTTTGTCATTTTTTAGCCAAAATGATGCATTTTTAGCCAAAACTGCTCCTAGGGTGACATAACTGCTCGGAAATTGAAGAACGAGGGTGCTAGAGTAAAGAGGACGCTCTGAGCGTCAAAACGAGCATCCCCACGCCCAATTCCACCTCCGGATGAGGCTCTAATCATTTTTTGAAATTTTTTAACTAAACCATTTAAAAAATGGTCTAATTTATGAAAAAATTTATTCTTCTCGAAATCCAATGAAACTCCTAGGGGACCTAGTGCATGTTCATACGACTCAATCGATGTGGCTAACACGTAAAAAGTCCTAGACACAAGACTCTAGTAACCACCTTAGGTTTTGACCACCATGGGAAATACTCCAGCTTTGGAGGTTTGAGTGAAAAACTCAGGGATTATACACCACTGATGAGTAGCGCATAATGCCTAAGGAAAAAACACTCTAGAGTATCCCCCAAATGGCTAAACCTACGGATAGCCGAGTCTTGTATAAAAGGACCCCGTTTAGACCAACTTTTTACATTTTCCCCATGGGGGGTATGAACATGCAGTTATTACAAATGGGGCAAAAATTCCATGAAAATGACTTCTGAACTTCTGAACACTGACTATGAACATTGAACATGTTCATGAAACTGGCGGCTCACAGATAATCCAACTATGGTACAAACAAGTTGGTAACAAGACCGATCAAAACAAGACCAAGACACCCATAAAGATAGCAAACAAAAAAGAAAAGCAGATATTTCTTGGTGATTTGACCCTAGACCATAAAGTGTGCTACTGAGTAGTGACATGGGAAGTTCACTTTGATTATGATAGATACAACAGTAAATAAAATGGGATTTATAAACCTTAGTAAATATTGCAAATTAAACAATGGTCTAGGTGGCAATAAGTGCTAGGTGTGATGAGAATAAATTCACTACCCTAGGGGTTTTGGCTTAACAAATGGAAGTGCCCAAGGGTGGGAAGTTTACAAAACATGAAAAACTGCCCTAACACTTAGATTGTTGCTTGCACATGATAAAGATATGATGACACGACAACAAGCAATGAAAACAAGTCACAAACCCAAAACCAACATTCACAAGCAAGAGGGGGTTGCAATTCACAAGCAAACCAATGCTTAATCCTAGGGTAAATGGAGACAAAAACAAATAAAAATCAGTCCCTAGGGGTTTCAAACTATGGTTGTAAAAACCCAATTGCAAGTTTCAACTAGTTCCAAGTAAATGACTTGCCGGTTATTATGAGAGGTTGTAAACTTGTAAATTATTTAATTGACAATCAGAATGGAAATACAACAAAAGAGAGATTTGATGTACTTACTTGGTTCTTGAAGAAAAGTATTGATATATTGACAATTTATCCCCGCAAAGATCAACTAAAAGCAGCTTGGTGAGATTCCATCTCCAAACAAAATGCCCAAGTGGCCAAGTGCGCCCCTACCTGCCAAACAAACAACACAAGTCAGTTTGTTGCCAAGATAAGAGAGCTATCACATACGGATATATGCTGAGACATAAACTTGATACAAAGATACAAATAAAATCCCAGCTTCTCAACAGTTTGAGAGAGAGAGCAAAATGGAAAATCCACTAATGCGCCCTGTTACGATGGTACTAGCACCAGCGTACCTACAGAGGTGCCCCAGGGAGAGGGTGTTTTTTCTTACTAGGAGGGGGTGTTTAGCCAGCTCATTCTGAGGTAGGTGCATGGCCAGACCCTCTGGCTTCTCTTCTGGAAGTACTATGGCTTAATGGCATCGCTGACTGCCTCATGAAAGGGTTTGAAACCTTGAGGTTGGTGTCTGGGGCTTCCAGGGGTGGGTCACTGGGTCACATGACCCCGACCTTGTTTTATCACTCCAGTGGCAGGTTCTTCAGCACTGCGACGCACTCTTATCTCCCAGAGTACCTCCAGCACCCTCCTGGTCCTCCAGTTCAGCAGCACCCTCCCTCTAAGCCCTCCTTCAGAGGATGACGTCATCCTCCTAGGCAGATTGTTTGCTTGCTAAAAAGGGGGGGGCGTTGAGGGTTTTCATCAATGTTGGGGTTAGTTGGGGAATGACGACCCCCCTTGCATAGTCTGGCCTTCAGTTTCGTCAAAATTGGCCTTGTTTAGCATATTTTTGCACCTGGGGGGAAAAATACCCCAGGTAGAGTATTTTATATTATTTTTGTTATATTTTTAAGTTAACATTTTTAAATATCAAATTGACCTTATTTTGTGTAAAGTGAGTGTGAGATCATATAAATAAGATCTCCTCACTTCATTTTTAGCCATCAACTTTTGGGATAAGATCATTATGTCTGCTATTTGCCCTAACTAGGGCTCTTTGAAGGGATGCACTCTCCTTGATGAAGGTTATTTTGCAAGTTTGAAACATTTCTTGGAAGTTTTACTATTGTTCATGCCATCGCTAAGGTGAGGCTAGAGTTGTTTGCTTAACACATGCACTTGGAGGTATCTATACTTTTGGTTTGATGTCTCTTTGTCAATTTGTATAAAAGTGATGCTTGTTAGGGTTGAATGGAAGCCATTGTTGCTTCATTTTGTCTTGATTTGCATTTCAATTTTGTCATTGGTCACCATAGCATTCAAGCTTGAGCTTAGGTCTTCAAGTCTTGCTTAAGCTAGGCTTCCTCTACGAATCCTAGAGATTGTGGAGGTGAGCCCTAGTTATCCAAGCTTGCCAAGTACCATCTCAAGGAGGGTTACTCCTCTCATTGATGCCCTAGGTTTGGTGAGTAATTGTCTTCTAAACCCTAGTTGTTCATTTACTCTTTAACCTAAATTTTCTGAGTTTGTGTAAATTTGTAAATATTGTGTTAGCTCATTTTTTTTTTTGGTAATCTAGGTCTGATTTTTTGTTTTATATATAAAAACAAAAATCTAAAACCCTGAAAATTCATAAAATTTCAAAAATCCTTTTTTTGGCCATTCTTCGCCCATCCGAACCTTCTCCCTCCTTCCTATGTCCTGCCACTTCTCCCAACACTCTTCCATCCTCTTCCCTTTCCTTCATCCCTTCTCCATTCCATTTCCTTCTACACTTCCCCCTTATCCCTCCATTCCATATCTCCCTTATCTTCTTCCTCCTAACCCTGCTCTCCTCCTTTTAGCCTTACCTCGGACCATCCCTCAAGGTTGTAGCAGCTCTACAGGGCTGCCCTTTGGATTCTTCCTCCATTCTCTGCAATATTGCAGGCCTCCTCTCTGTCTGCTGCCCTAAAATCAGTCAACAGGGAGAACTCAGTATTGGTTAGTAAACAGAATTGTGGAAATTGAACAACCTTTTAAAATTAATGTCAAGCACTGGTTATTAAGGTTAATGGTTAAATATTTTTGTTATCGGTTATAACTTGGCATTGGTGGCTTATTGATTAAGTACTAAATATATCCCCATATTAATTCTTGTGCCACAACTGTCATTTTAATTCTGCATACAGATCTGAAAGTTGCATTTTGGGTGAATTTACTTAGCATTCGTTTGACCTTTGATTGTTGGTTATTTCCTTCCTTTTTCTTGTGCATTCCTCCAACAGAGTTCACTGTGTATATTTACTTCAGAACAGTCAGTTACAGATTTGCCAAAGGAGGGCTCAAATTCAGTATGAAAATCTGATGATAAAGGAACAACTTAGTATTGTTTGCTAACTGAACTTAATCTCTAGGATAAGTCTGCAATGTTTATTTGGCATGTTACTTAATAAACCAAAAGGTTTTAGAGAAAGATCTAACTGCTGCACAAGTGAAACTGATTCTCAGAGATATCTGATTTTTGTGAATGATCTTACTGATTATGCTTTGAAATAGTTGGTTATTATGGTAGTTGTTGAATGTTGATATCTATAATGCAAAATCTTGAACTGATAATGTATTAAGGGCTGATCTTGATCGATTGCTTATAAACTCTTGGATATATACATTGACACTAACATATTTGTCCTAGAGTTATATGATATTAATGCTAGATCTATTGACATATTCTTGACTTGATGCCTATGATATCGTTACTTGATAAATGATCTTGACACTTGGCTAAATGCTCTTATCATATTTGTGCCTTGTCATATATTGAGTGGCATTTGAGCCTAAGTAACTTTGTGGATGATAAACAAGTGTTTGGCAATCATATCTCTACCGTGGATACATTTGCTATAAGCTTGCAACTTATCTCACCTTGCACATCTTTTGTAAATGATCCTAACACGCCATTGGTTGGATTAAGTCAGCAATATAGTCTTTTGATCCAATATTGATTATTGAAATACATGTGTACATGTTTTATATTTCGTTGAAGTTGAATGCACTTGACTCCATTAGGCACTGGTCTAACTATAAAATTGTATAGAATATAGTCTCGTTGGTTGTTCTAGTGTCTTACAGGATTCCATAAGGATACTTCTCCTTGGAGGTTTCGACTTGCGAAGAAGTTAGAACGGTGACCGAGGTGACATTGGGTCACTCTTCTTATTTATGCTTACTGGGGATTAACCCTACTAATTTGCCCGTTAACACACCCTTCATAAAAACGTTGTCCCTATATGCAAGCAAGATTCCACCACAAAATGCTAAATACAATGACCAAACTACTCTAGTGCAGAGGAAAGATAACATGCAATCAATATTTCAAACGCAAGACACCCAAGAACACAAGTTTTCTGCTGCCAAAATTTTCTCTCTATTATGCAATCCAAGAGCCAAAAGTCTCTACAAATGAGCTGCTCCCTCCTTTATATAGAAAAAAGGAGAAGCACAATCCCTAGCCTCTTCAAATGAAGGGCTGAGATTATAAGATGTAAATCTGATCCAATGGCTGAGTTTGAATCTCAGCTGATATATGAGACAAAAAGGGAGGGCGATTTTCCCCTAGGGCGCCAACGACAATGTGCAATCATCAAATATGAAAGTACAAGAAATAATATGTGCCTAGAAGGTGTCGGGGCTATTTTATCCCCCTAGGACATATTACATCATCTCCAAACAATAGCAAGTACAAATAATAAGTGGATGCCCCCATCAACTACGCCCTCTCCCCATGGATTGCTTTTCCCAAGAGAGCCAAAAATGTGAAGTGGGACCCAAAACATGAAAAGTAATGTCCAATGTGCCTCAAATGTATGACAATAATATCAAAATTCACTTTCAACCCATATTTCACCCATTGATAAACATTATTAAACCATGGTCACTTTTAATTTTTCAATTAAAATGTTGATATAGCCTGAAAATGATATAATATGTCCATAACCTGCTCTTCCTTTACCTAGATGTGTGATATGAATACATAAATGAAATCAAATGCCCAAATCCACTAGGTACAAGTACACATACGTCCCAGATCCATCTGGAATGTGATCTAGATGAAAATTTATGTCCAATGATTAAACTATAATATATATGACCCTATAAATAATAATAAATGTGTATCCGGGCCAAAATCCACTGAATAAGGCATGGGATGGTCAAATGGATGTCCATAAACATAATCGAACATGAAATGAGTGTCTGTGGCCATACCTGCTCCCGGACCCCCCCAGGTGACCAAGTCAAACTTGGTCAAATTGGTCAAACTGGTCAAAAACTTATCACTAGTCCAAAATATGAATATCTCTGTGTGCACAAGGTTTAGAAAAGACTTTCTAAATTATATTAACGTTAGACATAAATCATAAGTGGTTTATAGCAGCAGTGGTCATAAAAAGCAATATAAGACATAGACCAAAATTTGATAGTTTCACAACAATAATGAAGTCCTAGTCATATGCTCAGGTTCACATTCACTCCTGTGTACAAGTTAGGCCACCCCTCATTAACTCTGGGTAAGGGGAAACAATGAAAGGCTAGGCTGAGTGTAGGTTGACTCATGTGGACAAGACTCAATCTCTCAGAGTATAGGGGAAGAAAATGGAAACCACAGTGACATATGTTGGACAAAGAACACTAGGGAAGCGAGGTGTCTCACAAATGGTTGGAGTGCTTAGAAGGTTTCCAGTAAGCTCTGTTGCCGCCAGATTACACACCGTCTTTGTCACAGCAGAAATCTATGTTGTCGCTTGGTGTGCCCTTGGTGGCAAGTCTCGAGTCAAGTATGTCACTTGGTTCTTGACTCCTCCGTTTAGGCAAAATTCCCAATGAAAGCCAAGGGGGGTAGTCCCTATGGAAAGTTACTAAGGTTGTTAGGGTCTTCCAGTTAAGTGATGAGTTGTTTATTAATGTTTTTGGGAGTTTTTGATTAAAGGTTCAAGATGTAATTGCAACAATAGTTAAGAAAGCTTTCACCAGCATAAGTTTAGATAAATCACTGTGAATTATAAATTATAAAGATGCACTAATTCTTGATATTGATAAAAAGCAAATGAATAGTGCAAGGACCAGTGCCTTATGGAGTCAAACACATTGTAAAAAATTGTAAATGCTGGAAAAGTAAATGTTGTGCAATTGTCTCTTGGTTGATTTTAAATTATTAAAATGAATCTTAATTAGGGAAAAGAAGGGAAACTCTTGATATACCGTAAAGGGACAGAGAGGAATGTCCGGAAATCTAGAGATTGGTGCTTCCGTAAAAGGACATGTTGGACTGTCAATACCCTGAGCACGTGTTCAACACTACACCAACAAGGATGTAGTCTAACGGTGCCCCAAGGTCAGAGTACAGCTATCCAGCGTCCCCAGGTAGAACTTCCCCACCAAAGTCTAGTTTCGAAGTGTCGGATTTTCACTATCTTATGGGTAGTTGATTTTATTATGTGACTGATTAAGTTAAATGTGAGAATTAAAAAGTGCTTCCAGCTGCTTTTGGTATCCCACAGCTCAGACAAACTGCTGGTGGGTAGAGCATACGCAGTGTAGGCAAATGATTTATTCAAGTTTTGAAGCAAGTAACCATCGACCCTCTGACAGAGAGCGCTCTTGACTTGCTTTTTAGCTAAGTTCAAGAGACTTATGAAATTGAAATACAAAACTTATAAATGAAAATATATTGATGGCCAATCTTATGCGTCACTTTCTGATCAACTTCCACAAATCAGCAAAATTGTCTTTGGGTGAAGGTGAGAGCATACTTCGTGGTGACGAAGATGGTTTTATTTCTACTCTACTTTTGCAAAAATGGAAAATTATTAAAATGCAAAATTAGATGGAAGATACACCCTGCACTTTCAAAGTGAGTGTGTGAATAGGTGGAGTTAAAAAAATTTCAATCACATGAAAATTGACAAAATACACAAATCCCCCCAGGGGGGATGGGATCTAGGTGATGTTTACCCCACTGCTCTCATTTAATGATTTACAATTTATGCTCAAAATAAAAATGCCTTTTAGTCCTTTTAGACTTGGATCTAAGGGCTTACAAGCTGAAATTTGAAACAATGCTAAAAGTGGGTCCCATTGAAGGTATTTTTGGCAAGTTTTAGCGAAATTTTGCCAAAGCTTCCTCCTCTTTTTCCTTGGACCTGCTAAAAACCAACAAGTAGATCTCTTAGAATATGATGGCAAACACAATGAAAAAATAAAAAATTTGAAAAATTTTATACTTAGAAAAATTTCGAAAATACTAAGAAAAATTTTCCAAGTATAGAAAATTTCAAATCTAGCTTAGATCTAATGCAAAATAGACTTTTTAGGAGCTTAGATCTAATCTAGAATGTAATTTCTAAGTATGTAGATCTGAAAATAATTGCAAGAAAAGTATGGATCTACAACTCAAATACTTAGAAAATAGCTATGTTGCACAAGTTTCTGGAACACGGGTACGTTGGGTACGTGGGTACGAGTATCCGCTACGGCTAGAAGCTTTGCCCAAATTTGCAGGAAACGTCAGGTTGGGAGCGGCAATAATATATATTAATTTTTTAAAATATATTACAAAAAAATAAAGAGTTAAAAAAACATAATTGATAAATTTCATAGCTTAAACTATTTTAGCCTCTTAAGCCTCTAGTAGTGTCATGAAATTCAATCATTTTAAATTTGCTCACTCCTCTAGGTCCACATTATACAAAAATTGGGTTTGTCTCACTTGAAGTAAACCATAACTATGCAGGACTCTAGTGCCATGGTATGTGTTATCACCTATTTTGTACAAATAGTTGAAACCTTATTGAGCCACCAGTGATGGAACACATCAGTGTTCACTTCCAGAGTATCTGGGTTTCAAATATTTGGGTCTAGCCAGTTTTTGTTTTTGAGTCGACATGACCATGGCCCCATGGGGGTTTGTAACAAAGTGTGCTAGTAGGGTCTGAGTGGCTCGGTTCCCCATGACTGGATTAAACAACTAAGGTATTCCAGGGAGTTTTTTTCACCGTCAGATTATACTTTGCTTCAGGCGAGATATAATCTCTTGGTTTTTCTCCCGCTTCCTCCAAAGCTGGAATGCCCGATTTTGGAAATTTTTGCCACGGGGGGTTATTAGAGTCCAACTATAATGTATAAACCTACTAGACACTATTAGAATAGGTTCTGGTCATGTCCTGAGTCTCTAGGACCAAAAGAAAAAATTTCGAAAAAATTTTACCGGACGCGTCGGAATTGGGGTTTTTAATTATTTCTTAAGTTTTAATTAAATTTCTCTATAGTTTAAATAGAGAAATTTGAGTCTGTAATATGTCAGTCATCCGGGGTTCGAAATTAGTGTTTGATGGCTCGTTTCATAAGCCAAAAATCACACATGACCCATGGATCAGCTAAACCCAACTTTCGGATGTCAATTCAACCTCATAATTAATATTTTCTATAAAAAGTCGTTTACAGATAAATTATTAATTAAAATAATAAAATTGAATATTTTGGAGATAATCCAAATCTCTCCAAAATTAATCAATTTGATTAAAATAAAAGGCTAAATGACATGGCAATAGACATTTATGAGGATTCCAATCAACTCCAAGTGGCTTAAGTCAACTATCCAGTTACCAGCAAGAGATCTCCTCAAGCTAATTCGCCCTCTCCCATGCAAAAGTCGATTTTATGAGGTGTCAAGTGTTAAGTGGGTTGGTTGGTTTGCATTTAAGTTTGTGGTAGGCGCCCTCATGACTCATCCAATCACCAAAGCTTGGCTCTCCTTGCAAACACGAGTTAGTGCCTACCACCACTCCACTTGTCCTCTACCAACCAAACTCGCCCTCCTCTCAAAGCTCACGTCATTTCTCATTGTCCTCACGTGGATCCTAATTGGAGTTTGTTTATTGGTTGGTGATACTTCCCATGCAATCACCCAAGTCGAGTTTTGCCACCTATCCTCTTGTCACCTACCATAAACTCGAGTTTGTCCATTGTTAGATCTCCAAGCTTAGCCTTGATTGGAATTCGACCTACATGTCTATGCCAATTTGACCTAGGGTTTTAGCTTCTAGTTTTACTATAAAGAGAGGCCCTTTGGGGTTATTATCTCATGGAGAATTTTGGGCAAACTTACTCTGCCAAATTGTATATGTGTTATAGCTTTTGCTAATTGAAATAAAGTGGCTTTGGAGGTCCATATGGTGTGTTGATCTTGTTCATGGGAATTGCTTCAAATTAATCAAGGTGATATTGCTCCATGTTTTTGCTTACATGTTCCTTGCTTTGATCAAATTATTTAAAGCTTAGAAGACTTTTTTAAGTCCATAGGATGGGCATTTGAGTTCAATTTGTCCATTGATGTAGGGTTGCTTGTGATTTGGAAGTAGTGAATTGTAGTTGGAAATACTAACACTCTTCTTGTCTCTTTCAACTTTGCATACTATAT